>JBBDGP010003801.1:0-91813 GCA_037952835.1 Lithobates septentrionalis
GAAGATTTGATAAGGGAAAGGTTAGACCCCTCTGTCAGGTTTTAGTGCAATCTCTATGGGAAAGGAAGATGAGGCAATCCCAGGAACGTGAGACAAAAAAAAAAAAAAAAAAAACAGATGAAGGTTCCATGTCTTTGACCAAAGGCTCCATTGAAACATGTAACTGGCTTTAATGTTAACCTAGGCTTGTATATAGGACCTTCTACCCTTACTGGGTCCACCATGGTTCTGTTGATGTGTCCGACCAAGGACTCCATTGGAACATGCCACTGGCTATGGTGCTAACCTAGGCTTGTATGTATGGACCCTTTACCCTAACTGGGTCCACCACGGTTCTGTTGATGTCTTTGACTAAGGACCCTATTGGAATATGCCACAGAACTCCTTTCTATGTCTTGGTTACGCGATTAGTCAAGGATTTCTAGAGAAGTGTAAAGAGCAAGAATGATTCATAGTCTAGAGCAGGGGTCTCCAAAATTTCCAGCAAAGCCAGTTTTTTGTCCTTCGGACATTAGGGGGTGCGTGAACGTGGCCAGCGGGAGTGGAAATTTTGCTGCCATCGTTGGGAGTAAACTTGCCATTTGGTATTAGGTGGATGAATAGTGCCCATAGTTGGTATCATTGGGAGGACTAGTGCTCCATTGGTGTCATTGGGAGAAATGGGTGCCCAATTGTTTTCAGTTGGCAGAATAGCGTCTTGAATCAGTGGAAGGATTAATGCCCCAGGAGCCGGATAAAGACAAGCAAAGGGCCACAGTTTGGAGAACACTGGTGTAGAGCTAAGATTATCTAATGAGGCACTACTAGCCATAGTTGAGGTTTATCGAACAGTAAAGTCAACATTTTGTGCAAGCCAACTACCTTGTTCAAGGATGTGCAAAAGAGCAATGATGGATGAAGTTCAATAACCAGATTTCAGTTTATGTAGTCAACTATGAAAAGAGAATGCAGATTGTATGCCTTGACTTATTGACTATACACCGTTATTCCCTGTGCAAGTCAATGAGAGCAAAGTGTGATTAACTTGTTCTACACCAACTTGTTTACTGGAGGGTCCATCAAGTACCCCCAGCAGACCAAAATTTGGATTTGCTCTGTCTTGCACAGGTGATTTACTGTGTCAGTTGATCTGAACCCCCCCCCCCCCCCTTCGGAAATCCATAGACTTTGAGTTACTTAAGGCCAAAACTGAGAAGCAGTAGTCCTCAGTGGCCGCAAGTTGGAGTTAGACACCAGCAGACCAGAATTTGGATTTGCTCTCACCAAGGTGTTTTAGCGCGGCACTAAATTAACATCTTTCCTCTTTGGGAAATCCATAGACATTTGGGGTACTTAAGGGTGAAGCACTAGTCCCTGGTGGCCACTAATTGAGGTTGGACATAATTTTGTTCTTTCTTATACTGAGGTTGTCAAAACTCTTGTGGTCAGTGGCAGCAACAGGAGTTGGTAATCATTGTAGACCAGAGTTTACTATGGATGCCTAAGGGTGTGTAGGACACGCCATACAGCCCTCAGCATTTATGTACGCTTGTCAAGCCTTCATTGAAAGGTTCATTGACCTTCTGTGTTACAGCGTTGGGGGAGTTATTTGCCCTACTTTGAACAGATTTGCCTGCAGGAATTTCCTTGTAATGTCATTACTATTTTTTTATTTTTTTTTACCCGGGTCATTGTAGATAACCATCATTATTTGTGTCCCCCTCCCAAACATACTGCAGATTCAGGTTCCACAGTGCCTCACTCTTGCTTGACTTTATCATTTTTTTTTTTTTATTCTGTTTTATTTTTATTTTTTATTTTTAAATAATATTATTAAAAAAAAGAGTTAAAAAAAAAATAGCTGTCCTGATTTTGTACTGGCTTATTCTATATCTCTGGGGAATATTGTTTTATACAGTTCCAAATGCTTCAAACCAGGAAGACTTTGCAGAAGTATTTTGTAATCCCTCCAAGAGGAAGAAAAAGAGAAAAAAAAAACTTTTTCTTTAATGTAATTTGTGTGATATTCTCTCTGAACCCCCCCCCCCCCTTGTTCTCTTGCTTGGGTTTGTGTATCTGTATGTGCCTGTACATTTTCCGCTCTATAGAAGCAGTGTGTAATTCTGGTCTTAATGTATCCTTTAGAAAGATCTTTTTTTTTTATATATAGGTGATATGATATTTTGGGAGGGGGGGGGTTGGCTGGGGTAATTCTTTTGTTCCATTTTTTTTTATATTTGGGTCTGAAATTTGAGGGTGTATTGGCAGGGAGAGTTGATGTATGGTCACCACTTCACTTGGCAACTCTTTCTGGATCATTTTGGATTTCCCGCGGTGCTTATGGGACTAAGGTACCTCTCGGAGGGTCTTGCAGTCCGAGAGCTAAACGAGTGCAAATTTTGTTGAGAGCCAAAAGGATGAAATCAGAATTTCAAAGGTTCCTACATTCTGCTTGCAGCTAATTTTTATTTTTTTTATTTTTTTTTTGTTTCTCGAGCAAGTTCAAGTTGCTCTTTGACAAATGAAGCGGATGCAAATTGTTCCCTGAAAGCCACTTGCACATTTTAAGAAAATGTATATTTTAATGATGCGACCTAACGTATTTATTAAAGGGAAAACTTGCACCTTTTTCCAGAGGTAACTTGACTCAATGTGTTGCATATCTTGGCAAGCAGTATAACTTTTACTTGAACTTTCCTCCACAGCGTTTATAAGAGGCACCATTTTTTTTTTCCTCTTGGATACTACTCACAGTAGCAGTGAAATGACTGTGAATATGTAACAATGTATTTATTTAATAATTGTTAAGAGGACACTCGCACAGAGGCAGAATCTCCCCTGTCATGCAGTCCCTGTTAGCAATGCAACGCTCTAGTTCCCAGGCAAGCCTGGCTGGCTCGCCAATTGTTGGTAGTTCCAAGCGTCAACATTGGAGGAACTTGCAGTTTCCAGAACAGCCATTGATCAATAAGTAGAAAGAATTTACAATAGAGGGGCATTCATAAATCTTAAGATGAAAAACTGGGCAATAATCGTGCTTTAATAAAAATACATTTTTGCGAATTATCTCCGAATTAAATTGTGACACCAGGGGGGGGGGGGGGGGAATAGAATTGGACAGACGAAGGAAAAAAATTGTTCAGTTTTCAGCTTGTTCTTGGTGCCCCATACAAAGTATAAGGAGGCTTTATAAAAACCTGCATGTACTGAAAATCGGCAATCACTTCTATATAATAAAGGATAAAAAAAGGGTTTTTTTTCAGTTTTTTTTTTTTTGTTTATTTTTGCAGGAAACTGCCTACCTTTCAGCCTACGCGTGTTTTATAAATATTTCCTTTTGTGGTATGCTCAGACTCATTTGAAGCTGGGTCTCTCAGATCTGTCCACCAATTTTGGGTCCAAGCATACTTATACATAAGTATGTACATTTTTCACTGTTTTGAGTTTTACTGCACTTTTGTATACATTTTGTATGTGTTTCTATATCATGCACTGCATTTCTATTTCCAAGGATCCCTCAGGTTAAAAAAAAAAAAATTCGAGATTTTTCACCAATTCTTCATTCAATCGTGCACAAAGGAGCTGCACACTAGAATGTAAAATCTCGAATAAAACACCTCTTTACCTGGGGATCTTGAATGTGCACTTTTCCCAAAACCCATGGGACCCGGTAAACTATGATTGGCAGTTATAGACGAATGAAAAGTGTTGCATGGCGCATATGATATGTGGTGCATTGTATTTCGTACAAACTTTCATGTCGCAATGTGTATAGTTTATTAGGCGCATAAACCATGACCATCCCTGTCTTGTGCTATCATTGTCCTGGCACAATAATGCACACGACGTCCATTGCAAACCCATTTTCTTAAAATTTGCTTGCAGATTGTGCGTAAACTCACAAACACAATAACACCCCCCCCCCCCCCCCCCCCCCAGTGGGCCAATCTTACTAGGGGTGGTTCACTGAGACCTACAAATTAATTTTAAGGGTTCCTCTGGTGTAAAAAGTTTGAGAGAGGTTGATCCCTATCTTTGATACCAGATTTTTTTTTCCCATTATAAATTCAAGCTAAAATCCTACAAAATGCATTTGAAGCCTACTTTTTGGGCTATTTTTTTTTTTTTTTTTAGAGCCCATACACTTGTCGATATCCGTGGTTCTCAACCTCAGTCCTCAAGTACCCCCCAACAGGCCATGTTTGCAGGTTTTCCTTCATCTTATACAATCTAAATCCAAGTCAATGGCTTGGTGGTTTGGAGATCTATTTTATCTAAGAGAAATTCCAAAAACGTGGCCTGTTGGGGGTACTTGAGGACTGAGGTTGAGAACCACTGGTCAATATTACGCTTTATTCCACTTCATCTGCAACTACATTGCACGGAGAGGATGGCACCGTTGGGTACAGTTCTCACCTATGCGTGTATGCTAACTTGAAAACTGCTGCAGTCCCGGTGCAGTTTCCATTTCCCTCAAGCATGAATTGTTAATTCATGTATTACTCCCCCCCCCCCCCCCCCCCTGCAATCTACATTCAAAAAATGCATGAAAAAAACTCCATGAAATGCAGAATAATCATCATTGTATCTTCAAAATGCTGCAGTGTGAATAAGACCGCCGCTGTTGCATTAGCTTCTCGTCTTGCACTTCGCAAGCCTGCCACTAGACTAGACCCATGTTCTGTTATACTTCACATTTTAATCTATGGAGCAGATTTAAATGATTGTGCTGTTGCCATAGCAACAACTCGGCTTCTATCTCTGCATATTTTAGCATGAAAACTATTGCCGGAAAGATTGCTTTGGGCAAGAGACCTATTTTCCTCGTGTGCATGCACCATTTTTTTTTTATAATAAACGGTCCAGTGAGGCTTGATTAGTGCTACGTCGTAGATATCTCAAGCTTTCTGTATTTTTAGATCCGAAATTCTAAATATATGAAACACACTTTGAACCTATAGTAGCACATCCAGGTTTATTTGCTAAGGTAGTGCGGTTGTGATGTCTGGTAGCCCATAGCAAACCCTAAGCATGAACTCTCTTGGCAGATATTACAACAGAAAAGTGAAATGTGGTTGCTCACCAGTGATGGTGAACCTTGGCAGCCCAGATGTTTTGGAACTAAATATCCCATGATGCTCAGCTACACTGCAGAGTGCATGAGCATCATGTGGAATGTAGTTCCGAAACATCTGTGGTGCCAAGTTTTGCCATCACTGCCCTATACACCTTACTTTGTTAAATACGTTTTGGTGAGTCAGCCATTGGGTCCCAAGGCTCCAGCTTATGTTGGTGCGTTCCTGTGACTTCATTGGGGGGTAGGATTTTTTGGCATAGCTGACAAGTTGACTGATGACCCTGGTGCTTCTGTAGAAACTACCTAAAAGAGAAATTGATTGGTCAGACATGGTCACCATGGCTCATGGTTGCTACGATCCTAAATCATGAACCTTTCTTCAGATAGGAGCTTCATCATGTGTCACAGGCCTTGTCCCATCAGCGATCGCTTTTCTGCCTCAATAACCGCTCTACTAAACTCTTTTTTTCCGATACATGCACTTGATGTGGATGAACCTGGCCTTATGTATCAACCTGTCTCCAGCAGCATTGTCTCATAGTAGCCGATGAGTTTCAAACAAACTCTGAAAACTGGCAAATTAAAGTGTCCTCCTGGCTACTGTGAGGCAATACAGAGATGGACATTTTGATATGGAAGGCCCTCTACCTGATTTTGCACTTTTGCTTAAACAAACGTTCTCGTCTTTTCATTCTGACTCCCCTGGTTGTAAACTAAGCAATACCTTCATTGTAAATCCCATGTCTTTTTTTTTTTCCTATGTATTCTCACTTGTAGGAGGTCATATAGGAGCCTCATAGTATATATATGTATATATAAATGTGTGTGTACTATATATATTTTTTGTTATCAGAATACAATATAAAAAAGGGGATCAAGAATGCCATAAGGCAGGCAGGGGCAATTTATGGTCTTTAGCTGTTAATGGAGCCCACAAGTGCCACCTTGCCCAGGCAAGCCAAAGTGGTATGTTGGCTCCATGACAGCTGGAAAGCCTTAGGTTGCTTGTGCCTGCTATAAAGCCTTCTCTGTTTTTTTTTCTATGTAGTGAATGGTGACTTATATTACTCTTTCCTGTTGCCCTCTTAATGTTGCCAACATGCGCACCCACATCCAGACATTGCATCGATTGTGCCATTGAGTCCTGTATGGTACTAATGAATAACGAATCCAGCTTTTCGTTCCATAATGTCCTCCCAAATCATTGTATCCCCTCCCCACCATAAGCAGAGTCTTTGCATCTGAGGTTCCTTGTCTCTGCATTCTTTATAAATATATTGTATAATAAACTCTAGATGGATTTCTATGTGTGAATGTTTCCTCTCTTGCTTTCATTTTTTAATTTTTTTTATATGGTGTAATACATTTTAAGTTTATTGTTTTGGGTTAATAGCTTCATTTTTAGGTAAAGATGACCAGACCAGTAGACCTATTTTGTATTCTTTGCAAAGTCAAGATAGAAATGGGCAGACTTGATGGACTACTGTGTCTTTATTTCTGCTGTCACCTTTCTATGTTTCTAACCTCCCAATGTGTAACTGACGTAATCATAATGCAATTCTGTTACTCTTTACCTAGACCTTAAGGCTGAGTTCAGGTCTAGGTTTCCCCGCATCCAATTCACATGGCAGGAGATTGTGACCGCCTCTCTATGGAGCCGGTTCACATATCTCCGTGGCGGGTGCGGAGCGGCTTGCACACAGCGTCTTTGGTTCCATTTCAGGGCCGAATTCAGGCAAAGATTCAGCCCTGATTCATCCCTGAAATGGAGAACAGGGACGCACAGCATTCCTGTACGATCCGCGGCTGTCTTAGGTGTAAACCCAGCCTAAAACCCCCAACATAACCAACCACTGAACCTAATGTCACAATTCTATTACACACTATACATAGAACCCTACACCTCCAACATGACCAACCGCTGGACCTAATTGTGACCCCATTCTAGTACACATAATACATAGAACCTTACACCTCCCACATGACCAACCACTGGACCTAATCATGTCCCCATTCTAGCACACATAATACATAGAACCCTACGCCTCCAACATGACCAATTAGTGTCCCCATTCTCGTACACATAATACATAGAACCCTACACCTCCCACATGACCAACCACTGGACCTAATTGTGTCCCCATTCTAGTACACATAATACATAGAACCCTACATCTCCAACATGACCAACCACTGAACCTAATCGTGACCCCATTCTAGTACACATAATACATAGAACCTTACACCTCCCACATGACCAACCACTGGACCTAATCATGTCCCCATTCTAGCACACATAATACATAGAACCCTACGCCTCCAACATGACCAATTCTTGTCCCCATTCTCGTACACATAATACATAGAACCCTACATCTCCAACATGACCAACCACTGGACCTAAGCGTGACCCCATTCTAGTACACATAATACATAGAACCCTACACCTCCAACCACTGGACCTAATTGTGTCCCCATTCTAGTACACATAATACATAGAACCCTACACCCCCCTCATGACCAACCACTGGACCTAATTGTGTCCCCATTCTAGTACACATAATACATAGAACCCTACACCCCCATCATGACCAACCACTCGACCTAATCGTGTCCCCATTCTCGTACACATAATACATAGAACCCTACACCTCCAACCGCTGGACCTAATCGTGTTCCCATTCTAGTACACATAATACATAGAACCCTGCACCCCCAACATGACCAACCACTGGTCCTAATCGTGTCCCCATTCTAGTACACACAATACATAGAACTCTACACCCCCAACATGACCAACCACTGGTGAAAAAGGAATAATCTGGACAGCCACACTCCAATAAAACATCTTTATTGCAAAAATCATCAAAGTTCATGTAACAGCAGAAGCAAGGGCAAGACGGCTGACGTGTTTCACACCATCATCGGTGCTAAGTCATACCTAAATGACCATGCATATTGTTAGCAAATATATACCGATGTAAAATATTTCACATAATAAACTTAATTGTCTTTGATTGCGAACCTATGCGGTTAGAGAAAAGCACACATAGCCCATGGAAGACACGGAGATGGCCCATATAAATGTGGTAATCAAAATATTCATAATTTGAAAATATGTTGTGTGTCATAAGGAAATAGATGAATAAACCTTGAAATAATCAATAAAAGTTATACCAGAACAGAATAGCTCCTATAAACATCAACATGTATATTCCATGAAGAATGTATGAAAACATGAAACAGCAAAACCATTTAAATTCAATTAAAGACAGAAAACATATGAAATATAGTTACAGAGTAACCTTTAATAATGAAAAATATCTAAAATATACAGAAACATGTAAAAACATATGATGCTTGTATGGACAGACGTCCATTCATGAAACACTAGTGGGAGCATTGCAAGTGGAAAAATTACAAGCTCCAACACGTAAACTCAAAGTACTGAAAGTATCCATTAATTAATAGCAAACCTACCACCAGTCAATAGACCCAGGCGACATGAAAGGGCAAATGGAACAAAACATAGAAACCTTACAGACACCTGAATACCAAAGCATCAAAAACAAAAAATAGCATACACAAATATGTAATATATAGTTTAAACACGTAGATACAAAGGAGTAGATGACCTAAAAGAAAACAAAAATATGTATATAAAAGAGAGAGCCATATCATGATTAGGTTAGCAGTGATAACTATATTACCAGCAATAGCATCAATGAATATAGAAAAATAGTCATACACGTTGTCAGAATGTTTATACTGAAATATTAAAATAATATTCTATTTATGGAATTATGCAAACATCTATGTTTCAGGAGATTTTTACATTTTTTCCACAAAAACAATCAAGTAATTCAAGTTCGTTTATCTGTGCTATTTTGAAAACAAGTGATAACAACGATATGCCAAAAATATATATATTTATTAAATAAAATTCAGTGTAAAATAATATCAGGTATATTTTGTGATAATACAAAAATGTATATACTTTCAAATACCAAATATATATATATATATATATATATATATATATATATATGCAGGGGCTTAACTACCACCATAGCGACCCATGCGGGCGCTATGGGGCCCGCAGCCAAGTGGGGCCCAGTGAGGATGAGAGCACCGCCAACACAGTCTCCCAACCAGGGGAAGAGAGAGAAGAGGAAGAGGCAAGCTGTGACCTGTGCCCAATGCAGTGTGACCTGTGCCCAATACAGCGTTGCCTGTGCCCAATACAGCCTGGTCTGCCTGTGCCCCATACAGCCTCACCTGTGCAGAGGAAGAGGCAAGCCACCCGGATCAGCAGAGAGCTGAATTGCCTGATGTAATAGATTAGAATTGCCTGATGTAATTAGAACTTCCAGTGTTCCCGGGGCTCATGTCACATAGCTCCACCTCTTGGCCCGGCGCCTTTGATAGACAGAACGCCAATGCAATGCGGGACGTGTGACGTCATCAAAGGCGTCAGGCCAAGAGGTGGGGCTATGTGACGATGAGCCCCGGGAAGACAGGAAATTCAAATGAAAGCTATTACAGCGGGCAATCCCGCTCTCTGCTGATCCGGGTGGCTTGCCTCTTCCTCTGCACAGGTGAGGCTGTATGGGGCACAGGCAGACCAGGCTGTATTGGGCACAGGCAATGCTGTATTGGGCACAGGTCACGCTGCACTGGGCACAGGTCACGCTGTATGGGGCACAGGTCACACTGCATGGGGCACAGGTCACGTTGTATGGGGCACAGGTCACATTGTATGGGGCACAGGTCATGCTGCATTGGGCACAGGTCACACTGCATTGGGCACAGGTCACGCTGTATGGGGCACAGGTCATGCTGCATTGGGCACAGGTCACGCTGTATGGGGCACAGGTCACATTGTATGGGGCACAGGTCACGCTGCATTGGGCACAGGTCGCGCTGTATGGGGCACAGGTCAAGCTGCATTGGGCACAGGTCATGCTGCATTGGGCACAGGTCATGCTGCATTGGGCACAGGTCACGCTGTATGGGGCACAGGTCACGCTGCATGGGGCACATGTCACGCTGCATTGGGCACAGGTCACGCTGTATGGGGCACAGGTCACGCTGTATGGGGCACAGGTCACGCTGCATTGGGCACAGGTCACGCTGTATGGGGCATAGGTCACGCTGCATTGGGCACAGGTCACGATGCATTGGGCACAGGTCATGCTGCATTGGGCACAGGTCACGCTGTATGGGGCACAGGTCACGCTGTATGGGGCACAGGTCACGCTGCATTGGGCACAGGTCACGCTGCATTGGGCACAGGTCACGCTGTATGGGGCACAGGTCACGCTGTATGGGGCACAGGTCATGCTGTATGGGGCACAGGTCATGCTGCATTGGGCACAGGTCACGCTGCATTGGGCACAGGTCACGCTGCATTGGGCACAGGTAATGCTATATGTGGCACAGGTCACGCTGCATTGACACTAGGGCAGCTGTGGGGGGGCTGTTTGCAGGGGGGCCCCATACAACATTTTGCTATGGGGCCCTGCTATTTCTAGTTACGCCCCTGTATATATGGGAATACAAATGATAATCACATTTTTACCACACTCTTATTACACAATACCATATTTCAATACTTGAATGATAACTTGGTAAATTTAGACATGGTAACTTTTAGTGAATAGCTTTCTGTATCTCCACTGGACTTATATAAACAACTAGGTGTTGACTTTAGCACTGTGGTTCCTTCTCAACACAAACAGACCTTAAAACTTACACTATAACCAATTCAGCCCTGGAAGATTTGGCTGCTGAATGACCGGGCCATTTTTTGCGATTCGGCACTGCGTCGCTTTAACTGACAAGTGCGCGGTCGTGCGACGCTGTACCCAAACAAAATTTACATATTTTTTTCCCCACAAATAGAGCTTTCTTTTGGTGGTATTTGATCACCTCTGCGGTTTTTATTTTTTGCGCTATAAACAAAAAAATGGCGACAATTTTGAAAAAAAAACACATTATTTTTTACTTTTTGCTATAATAATTATCCCCAAAAAATATATAAAAAAAATTTTTTTTCCTCAGTTTAGGCCGATATGTATTCTTCTACATATTTTTGGTAAAAAAAAATTGCAATAAGCGTTTTAAGACTTTAAATAAGTCAATAAGGCAGTAAGACTTTTCGGCAACAAAAGTCAGAGGGACGGACTTTTGACGGACTTCCGACGGACTTTTGAACCAACGGACTTGCCTACACACGATCACACCAAAGTCCGACGGATTTGTACGTGATGATGTATGACTGGACTAAAATAGGGAAGTTGATAGCCAGTAGCCAATAGCTGCCCTAGCGTCGGTTTTAGTCCGTCGGACTAGCATACAGATGAGCGGATTTTTCGACCGCACTCGAGTCCGTCGGAAAGATTTGAAACATGTTCCAAATTTAAAGTCTGTCAGATTTTCGACCGAAAAAGTCCGCTGCAGGTCCGATGGAGCCCACACATGGTCGGATTGTTTGACCGTTTATTTCCCTCTCCGTGTCCGTCCTCTCTCGCACGGGATGACAAGAGGACACACAGCTGATCTGCTCCCCCTTCTCCCCCCTCCTCTCTCCTGTGTGCTCCGTGGGCCGTCAAGTGTGAAGCTAACCAGCTCAAATTTCCCACAGAGCACAAAGGAGAGAGGAGGGGGGAGAAGGGGGAGCAGATCAGCTGTGTGTCCTCTGTCATCCCGTGCGAGAGAGGACGCACGGAGTGGGAAATAAAACTGTCAATGCTGGTGTCTCTGTGCTGCTGTTACCTGAGAGACACGTTCTCCACTCAGAGCCGTGCTGTCCTGAGAAGACAGAGGACTCTGATGGGCACTGATAGGAGGCACTGATTGGGGACACTGATAGAGGACACTGATGGGCACTGATAGGGGACAGGATAGAGGACACTGATGGGCACTGATAGGGGACACTGATAGAGGACACTGATGGGCACTGATAGGGGACACTGATAGGGGGAACTGATAGGGGACACTGATAGAGGACACTGATAGGAAACACTGATAGGGGACACTGATAGAGGACACTGATGGGCACTGATAGGGGACACTGACAGGGGACACTGATAGAGGACACTGATGGGCACTGATAGGGGACACTGATAGAGGACACTGATAGAGGACACTGATAGGGGGCACTGATAGAAGGCACTGATAGGGGACGCTGATAGTGGACACTGATATGGGGCACTGATATAAGACACTAATAGGGGACGCTGATAGGGGGCACTGATAGAAGACACTGATAGAAGGCGCTGATAGGGGGCACTGAGAAGGCACTAGGGGCACTGATAGGGGCACCGATGGGAGGCACTGGTGGGCACTGATAGGAGGCACTAATAGGATTTACTGATGAGCACTGATAGGGGGCACTGATAGGAGGCATTGATGGGCATTGATGAGAACTGATAGGCAGAACTCATAGGCTGCACTGATGGGCACTGAGGAAGACTGATAGGCAGAACTCAGGCAGTATTGATGGGCACTGATGGGCAACATTGAAGAGTACTGGTGGCACGGATGGACGCTGGTAGGCGGCAATAATGAGCACTGATAGGTAACACTTGTAGGCGGCATTGATGGGCACTGATAGGCGGCATTGATGGGCACTGATAGGCGGCATTGATGAGCACTGATAGATGGCACTGATGATTGGGGCACTGATTATCAGTGTAAACAATTTACTGACATTCTTGACAGTTAATGGCAGTCCTTTCCTAACACAGACACAGCGCGGGAGGAAAGGGCTGCGGATAACCGGCAAGTCTGTTTACATGTGATCAGCTGACATCACATGGTAAAGGGCCACTGTGATTGCGCTGGATGCATGTCCCAGGGGGCATGCAGGAAGCACGATTTTGGGAGGATGTCCATGGACACCCTCCCAAAATTGGAAGCCTGGGGCTCGGGTGGAAGGGGGGGCCCATCATGGTTTCTTGCATCGGGGCCCTGAAGGTTCTAGTTATGCCTCTGAGGTGTGAGGAGGCAACACTGTGCCTGATGATCTTTTACTTCTCCCATGTTCTTCAAGTAGATCTCCACCCCTTTAAGGTTGCCTACCCCTGATCTAAACCATTCCATTGTAGCTCTGGCTGGATGTTTCGGGTCGTTGTCCTGCTGGAAGGTGAACCTCCGCCCCAGTCTCAAGTCTTTTGCAGACCCTAACAGGTTTTCTTCTAAGATTGTCCTGTATTTGGCTCCATCCATCTTCCTGTCAACTCTGACCAGCTTCCCTGTCCCTGCTGAAGAAAAGCATCCCCACAATATCATGGTGCCACCACCATGTTTCACGGTGGGGATGGTGTGTTCAGGGTGATGTGCAGTGTTACTTTTCCCCCCACACATAGTGTTTTGCTTTTAAGCCAAAAAGTTGAATTTTGGTCTCATCTGACCAGATCACCTTCTTCCACATGTTTGCTGTGTCCTCCACATGGCTTCTCACAAACTACAAACAGAACTTCTTATGACTTTCTTCCACCAATGACTTTCTTCTTGTCACTCTTCCATAAAGGGCAGATTTGTGGAGAACACGACTAATAGTTGTCCTGTGGACAGATTCTCCCACCTGAGCTGTGGATCTCTGCAGCTCCTCCAGAGTTACCATGGACCTCTTGGCTCTTCTCTGATGAATGCTCTCCTTGCCCGGCCGGTCAGTTTAGGTGGACGGCCATGTCTTGGTAGGTTTGCGGTTGTGCCATACTCTTTCCATTTTCCGATGATGGATTGAACAGAGCTCCGTGAGATGGTCAAAGCTTGGGAGATTTTAGTTAGGGGTATCAGAGTAAAGGGGGCTGAATACAAATACCCCCCCCCCCCCCCACACACACACACACACACACACTTTTCATATATTTATTTGTAACAAATGTTGAAAACCATTTATCATTTTCCTTCCACAATTATGTGCCACTTTGTGTTGGTCTATCATGTAAAATCCCAATAAAATACATTGATGTTTTTGGTTGCAACATGACAAAATGTGAAAAATTTCACGGGTTATGAATACTTTTCCAAGGCACTGTTGAACCCTACTACTCCAACATGACCAACTACTGAACCCAGTTATGTCACGATTCTATTACATGCTAGGCATAGAACCCTGCAGCTCCAACGTGACCAACCAGTGGACGTGATAGTAATGCAGTTTTTTTACACTCTCTACATAGAATACTACACCTCCAAAATAATGAGCACTGGACATGCTCAATGTTCCAATTCTTGTACACACTATAGGTAGAATTCTACGCCTCCAACATGACCGCCGACTGGACAGGATGATGTTACATTTCTACAAGTAGAACTCTACACCTTCAATAGGAGAGAAATATGTAGTCAGCTATTGTCTCATTCTGGAAATGATAGTTGATACTAATCCCTCCCATCCCCCATGATGCCAGTACAAGAGACGGAGGCAAGGTTGTCATTCTTCTAATAGAAAGTTCGAACTTCCCAACTGCAAAAAAAGTTCTAACCCTTCCCCAACTGAAGATGTAATCTGTTGTCCATCCCTTTTGCACCCTTTTTTTTTGCATGTCCAATCACCTCTTGTACTGACAGGAAGTGATGGAAAATCCCCCCACCCCCCACCACCCCCATACAGTCACAACAATCAGAAAAACCTGAGAGAGGAGTCAACTTTTCTCAGTATGCTCAATATCAAGTTGATTGGTCCTCAGCTTTGTGCTACTAGAAATCACTAGATTCGCAGAAGTAGCAACTGGTTGATAAGCAGACGCCCCCCCCCCCCCCCCCCCCCGCGGCGTAAGCTACACAAGTACTAATCAATCTCGCTACTTACTGCACAATTTTTTCCTCTTCTTTAGCAATCAACTGACTCTCATAGCGATCAATCACTAGCAATTTTAGCAATGGGGTCTATTAGAGCCTAATGCCGCGTACACTTGGGCGGACTTTTCGACCGGACTGGTCTGACGGACCGAGTCCGGCGGCCAATTCGCCTGCGTGTGGGCTTCACCGGACCTGCAGCTGACTTTTTCGGTCGAAAAATCTGACTGCTTTAGATTTGGAACATGTTTCAAATCTTTCCGATGGACTTGAGTCCGGTTGAAAAGTCCGCTCGTCTGTATGCTAGTCCGACGGACAAAAAACGACGCTAGGGCAGCTATTGGCTAATGGCTATCAACGTCCTTATTTTAGTCCGGTCGTACGTCATCACGTAACCAATCCGTCAGACTTTGGTGTGATCGTGTGTATGCAAGTCCCTTCGTTGGGAAAGTCCGTCGGAAGTCCGCCGAAAGTCCGTCGGATAGACCGTTGGACCAGTCCGGTCGAAAAGTCCGCTCGTGTGTACGCGGCATTAGGCTCTAATCAGGTGCTTAAAAAAAAAAAAAAACACCCCCCCGCCGCTGGAATTCAGGCGCCCGGCATCCAAAAAGGGTCTGGACGCCTGAACAGGGGGTGGCTACAGCGGCGATGCATGAATCCATTCTACACAGAGAGGGGTGGCGTGACAGAGGGGGCGGCGCCCGTGCGCCTCTTTATGGACTGCACCGCCACTGACAGAATATGAAAGCTGCACATACATGGACTCTTCACAGCAACGTATTTGTAGCCCAGTCAGGGTAGGGTGATTTAACTCGTGCTAAGAAGAAAGGGGGTCTCCCGAAGTTGGGTCTCTGGGGTTGAGCCTTAGTTCCGTTTTCTGGGACAAAAGGTGACACTTCTCTGTGTTCGGGTGTGTCAGTAGATGGTAATTCAGAGGGGCCTCAGAATGGGAGCATCATGGACCTGAGTTGGGTGACCACTGGAGTGAGTACTAATGTCAGGATCCATTTCTTCTCCGGGGGGGGTCTTGGTGATAATGATGGAAGAGCAAGGAGCAGCTGCCGTTGAACCTTTGATGGCAGAGAAGATTTTGGCTCACGCTCCTGGGCAGGCTCTTTGAAGAACTCCTTTACAAGCCTCTCTGTTGGTTGCAATGAACTTGAGTTGACAGTGTGGGGGAGGGGGTCTCATTTTTTTCTTTCCTGGATATTGAAAACAGGCACACCTGGAATGAGCTATTATTGATCAAACCGGGGGCATTCCTCCAATGGCGTTTGCAATTTTCCCTGCTGGTATGTGCCATTATATTGGACTAGCACTCTGTCCCCAAGTTGAAGATCAAAGTCTGGTGCTTACAACTCTCCTGGCTTGACCCATGAATTTAAAACGCTTGTTTGGACCAAGCTGGCCCAAACATTTTCTTCTTCATTCACTAACAGATGTGCCTGCTGGGAATGCCGTAGCAACTGTATTTAGCGTCAGTGCCGTGTTTCGTCAGTGGGACGGAGACTTCCCATCTCATTCTTGGAACAATATTGAGTTCAGACTGCTCAGCCATTCATAGCAAGCCTACAAGAGTTCCTCTGATTGACTGAAGTGGAGAGGTGGGCAGATGGCCTCTCCAACTCCAACCAAAGGGACAGGGTCTCCAAAGTGCCATCTTAGACCACTGACCATCAATATGGCCATGTGTTAAAATTTGGTCAGTAATGTCAGGCTATAGCCGGGGATTCCCTGGAAGTAAATGAATGGGTCGAGTGATGTCACTGGTTGCTTAGCAGCCATTGACAGATAGGAAGCTGTCATATATGAAAATATACACTCACCGGCCACCTCATTAGGTACACCAGTCAATTGTTCGGTAACACAAATTGCTAATCAGCCAATCACATGGCAGCAACTCAATGCATTTAGGCGTCTAGACGTGGTGAAGACGACTTGCTGAAGTTCAAACCGAGCATCAGAATGGGGAAGAAAGGGGATTGAAGTGACATTGAACGTGGGAATGGTTGTTGGTGGCAGACGGGGCTGGTCTGAGTATTTCTGGGATTTTCACGCACAGCCATCTCTCGGGGTTTACAGAGAAGGGTGCATTATTATTATGATTATTATTATTATAACTTTAAATATTATTTAAAACTATAATATTTTATTATTATAAAAAAAAATTTAAGACGCCCTTGTCCCCGGTAGCTTGCGCTCAGAAGCGAACGCACACGTAAGTCCCGCCCACATATGTAAACACAATTCAAACCACACATGTGAGATATTGCTGCGTGCGTTAGAGCGCGAGCAACAATTCTAGCACTAGACCTCCTCCTGTAAACTCTAAACTGGTAACCTGTAAGCCGGAGATTTTTAAGTACCGAAGTTTGGCACCATTCCATGAGTGAGCGCAGTTTTAAAGCGTGAAATGTTGGGTATCTATTTACTCAACGTAACATCATCTTTGACATTATACAAAAAAAGTGTTTGAAAAATTGTTGCGCAAATACAGTGCGAGATAAAAAGTTACAAATACCGCCATTTTATTCCCTAGGGTGTCTGCTAAAAAAACATATATAATGTTTGGGGGTTCTGAATAATTTTATAGCAAAAAAATGATGATTTTTATATGTAGGAGAGGAGTGCCAGAATAGGCCCAGTATGGAAGTGGTTAATATTATTATTTGTCTTTTTATCATCATCATTATAGTTATCATTATTATTAGGACTATCATTATAGTTATTATTATCGATTAAAATTTTTTTTATTATTATTATTATGGTCATTATTATTAGGATTATTGTGATAATTATTATTATCAATATAAATATTATTTATATTATTATTATTATTGTCGTTATTGTTATGATCTAAACATTATTTCCAGTGTTTTTATTATTATCATTATCGGTGTCATTATTATTTTGATTATCATTATAAATATTATCAATATAAATATTATTTATATTTTTCTTGTGAAAAAAATATTATTTATATTAATGTTATTATTTATATTATTATTATTGTCGTTATTATTATGATCATTATTATAATTATTATTGTTTTAAATATTATTTCCATTATTATTATCGTTAGAGTTGTCATTGGCAATATACATATTATTTCAATTATTATTATTTATTTATTTTTTATTTTATTTTTTTTTTAAAAACAGCCGTGTCCAACAACGTAAAACATTGCATTAAAACAGATAAAGTATGCCTAAAGTACAATGAGTGTGATTGACCATGAGTGTAGTCAATCACGCTGGAAGATGCACCCAATCACAGGTGTGCAACATAAAATCCCTGAAGTCAGATATTAATATTATTATTATTAGGATTATAATTATTATTGTTTTAAATACTATTTCCCTTATCATTATCATTATTAATATTATTATATGTATTTTTATCATCATCATTATAGTTGTCATTATTATTAGGAATATCATTATAATTATCGATTACATTTTTTCCCCCATTATTATTAATATTATGGTCATTATTATTAGTATTATTATGATAATTATTATTATCAATATTATTATTATTATTATTATTATTATTGTCGTTATTATTATGATATAAACATTTCCAGTTTTTATTATTATTATTATTATTATTATCATCATCATTATAGGTGTCAATATTATTAGGATTATCATTAGAATTATTAGCAATATAAATATTATTTATATTACTGTTATTATTATTGTCATTATAATTATGATGATTATTATAATTATTATTGTTTTAAATATTATTTCCATTATTATTATCTATATAGTTGTCATTGGCAATATATATATAATTATTATTATTTTTTTAATTTTTATATTTATAAAACAGATAAAGTATGCCTAAACTACAATGAAGTGTAGTCAATCACGCTGGAAGATGCACCCAACCACAGGTGTGAAACATGAAATCCCTGAAGTCAATTATTATTATTATTATTAGAACTATAATTATTATTGTTTTAAATACTATTTCCATTATCATAATTAATATTATTATTTTTATTTTTATTATCATCATTTTAGTTGTCATTATTATTAGGATTATCATTATTATTATCGATTAAAATATTTTTCCCATTATTTTTATTATTATGGTCATTATTATTAGGATTATTATGATAATTATTATTGTTTTAAATATTATTTCCATCATTATTATTATCATTCTATTTGTCATTATCATTAGGGATTAATATTATAATTATCATTATCACTATAAATAGCAAAATTATCCTCATAAATAATGGCACTGATCCCTCGTAGTACATAAACTACGCTGACACCTCCCGCTGCCTGTCCCTGATTTAGAATTTTTTTATTCTGCGATTAATGACACGGCTGATCCTGCCAACTACTACAGACAGTTAGCTGTGGGGCCCCATCAGATTCTTTCTATGGGGCCCCATGATTGGTAGTTACGCCCCAGCCTACGTATTATGTTGCTAGACTGAAAACAAAGGTAATTAAAAAGCCAAAGCTCCCCTGAGTCGTGTAACGTTACGTCCTCATGAATAGGATGCTATGTTGCTTAGGTACCTGTATTAGCTTCTCTAGCTGTATAGCCCCTCCCCCCCCTCCTCTCCACCAAACAAGATCGCCTATACACTTGGCTTGGCAAAGCTCCCTGGGAATAGTCAGCTGCTCGGAGTTTGTTGTAGATACCGTCACCCGGGGCCATTCATTATGAGATGACAGAGAGGGACTTTCAAACAAGCGACACATCAAAGCATCATTGCTGAGCCAGGTATCTGATCATAAATATACATCGTGTCCGGAGCACCTCGAATGTTACAGACGGGGACAGGATATCGAACGTAAGCGGAGGCTGCCATGTCTTCTGTTGCTGGTCGTATGGATGGGTTACAAAGTATCACCACCAGAAGTCCGGGTGATGTGGACGGTTTGCAAAGTATCCGCACCAGAAGTCTGAACGATATGGACAGGATACAAAGTATCAGCACCAGAAATCCGGGTGATGTGGACGGGTTGCAATGTATCACCACCAGAAGTCCAGATGATATGGACAGGATTCAAAGTATCACCACCAGAAGTCTTGGTGATGTGGACAGGATTCAAAGTATCACCACCAGAAGTCTTGGTGATGTGGACAGGATTCAAAGTATCACCACCAGAAGTCTTGGTGATGTGGACAGGATACAAAGTACCAGCACCAGAAGTCTGAATGATATGGTCAGGACACAAAGAAGTGCAGAGGAAATAAACTGGTCACAAATTATCAGCAGCAGAAGTCCAGATGATATGGACGGGTCACAGAGTATCACCACCAGAAGTCTGAATAATAAGGACAGGATACAAAGTATCACCACCAGAAGTCCAAATGATACGGACAGGATACAAAGTATCACCACCAGAAGTCCAGATGATACGGACAGGATACAAAGTATCACCACCAGAAGTCCAGGTGATATGGACGGGTTGCAAAGTATCACCACCAGAAGTCCAGATGATACGGACAGGATACAAAGTATCACCACCAGAAGTCCAGATGATACGGACAGGATACAAAGTATCACCACCAGAAGTCCAGATGATATGGACAGGATACAAAGTATCACCACCAGAAGTCCAGGTGATATGGACGGGTTGCAAAGTATCAGCACCAGAAGTCTGAATGATATGGACAGGATTCAAAGTATCACCACCAGAAGTCCGGGTGATATGGACGGGTTGCAAAGTATCAGCACCAGAAGTCTGAATGAAATGGTCAGGACACAAGGAAGTCCAGAGGAAATAAACTGGTCACAAATTATCAGCACCAGAAGTCCAGATGATATGGACGGGTCACAGAGTATCAGCACCAGAAGCGAGGGTGGCAGTTCTGACACCAGCCTGGAGGAGGCGCTGACCTTCTCCCCAGACCTCGGACTGTCACCTGTCACCTGTCTTTCCGGAAACATGGATCATCTCCACTGCCTGGACAGGTAATGTGATTCTGGGATTGTCATAGTCTGTTCAGAGTGTATCCAAATCCAGAGAACAAAAATAAATACATTGCCCCTTACCAGTCTTTAGATGCGGTGGCTGCATTCGTTTTCAGGCTTTTCCCCGCTTTATTTTCTCCTGGTCATCTTGCCAGTAAAACACTTCCCAGGGTGACAACGCTCCCTCGTTGCACTGTATCTACGGAGGGGTTGTCACCCTTGGACAGGAAGTGGGTTAGCACTACAGAACACTTCCCACTCTCCATAACATAGCTGGGAGATGTTCTGTAGTCCACATAGAGAACTGGGAACAGTAGTAACTAATAACAGTCTTCACAGGATGCATGATTTCTGGCAGGATCAACAGGTATTTTATTGCAGAGATATAACAAATATATAAACAAAGTTTAACAAAGATTCAAAATTGAAATAAATTTGCTAGACTGCGGTAAACATTTTTGATTATCAAAGCATACCAATCACTGGTGATCACCGTTGACACTGCTGGATGGAGATGGGGCTCAACTAAGTATAAGGGGGTGGGGGGGGGGGGCTGATCCCAGAAGGTTTTTTAATGCATAGAATGCATTAGAACACCTTTAGTAGGGATTTGATACCCCATGGTATGTGATAGATTATTGTTCAGTAAACTGTCCTAATATAGGGACATTGAAGTATTGATTTATGACAAGTATGAGAAATCATGTCCTATGACATTAGATGGGAGCTTCAAAGGTTTCCCCCATCCATGATAAATAGTGATACAAAGATGATAATAATTCATACCATGATGGTCAAGGTTGGAATGAGTATCCCGGAGTATCCAATCATGAGTAAATGGTTTAATGTGTGGAAACTGTTAAATAAAACTAAACCCATCAATTTATTGGTTTCCACACACTGAATTATGGGCATGGTTGGATACTCCGGGATACTCGGTCTAACCATGGCCATCATGGAATAAACTATCATTCTTGTGTCAATATTTATCTTGCATGGGGAGGGACCCTTTGAAACTCATAACTTGTGAGAGTTTATGAAGATATCATTAAGGACGTCTTCATACTGTAAGTCCTCATTAGATATGAGCTTCAAAGGTCCTTATCCATGATAAATAGTGACACAAAGGTGATAATTCATTCAATGATGGCCATGGTTGGAATAAGTATCCTGGAGTATCCAATCATGCCCATAATTTAGTGGGTGGAAACTATTACCGTAAATTGATGAGTTTAACAGTTTCCACATAATTATGGGTATGGTTGGATACTCCAGGATACTTATTTCAACCATGGTCATCATTGAATGAGTTATCACCTTCGTGTCACTATTTATCATGGATGGGGAGGGACCCTTTGAAGCTCATATCTTGTGAGAATTTATGGAGATATTATTAAGGATGTCTTCATAAGTCTTAATTAGATATGAGCTTCAAATAGTTGGCCAATCCATGATAAATAGTGACACGAAGGTGATAATTCCATGATGGCCATGGTTGAAATGAGTATCCTGGAGTATCCAATCATGCCCATAATTTAGTGGGTGGAAACTATTAAATTGATAGGTTTACCAGTTTCCACACAAATTATGGGTATGTTTGGATACTCCAGGACACTTATTTCAACCATGGCCATAATTGAATGAATTATCACCTTCGTGTCACTATTTATCATGGATGGGGACCCTTTGAAGCTCATATCTTGTGAGAATTTATGAAGATATTATTAAGGATGTCTTCACAAGCCTTAATTAGATATGAGCTTCAATCATTTCCCCCATCCATGCTAAATAGTGACACAAAGATGATAATAATTAATTTCATGATGGTCATGGTTGGTAAGTATCCCGGAGTATCCAATAATGCTCATGATTTAATGTGTGGAAACCGTTAAATAAAACTAAACTCATCAATTTATTGGTTTCCACACACTGAATTATGGGCATGGTTGGATACTCCGGGATACTCATTCTAACCATGGCCATCATAGAATAAAATATCATTCTTGTGTCAATATTTATCTTGGATGGGGAGGGACCCTTTGAAACTCATATCTTGTTAGAGTTTATGAAGATATCCTTAAGGATGTCTTCATAAGTCCTCATTAGATATGAGCTTTAAAGGGTCCCTTCCCATGCAAGATAAATAGTGACATGAAGGTGATAATTCATTCAATGATGGCCAAGGTTGGAATGAGTATCCTGGAGTATCCAATCATGCCCATAATTTAGTGTATGGAAACTATTAAATTGATGGGTTTAACAGTTTCCACATATTGAATTATGGGCATGGTTGGATACTCCGGGATACTCATTCCAACCATGGTCATCATGGAATAAACCATAATTCTTCTGTCAATATTTATCTTGCATGGGGGGGCACCCTTTTAAACTCATATCTTGTGAGAGTTTATGAAAATATCAATAAGTATGTCTTCATAAGTCCTCATTAGATATGAGCTTCAAAGGTTGCCCCATCGCATGATAAATAGTGACACGAAGGTGACAATTTATTCAATGATGGCCATGGTTGGAATGAGTATCCTGGAGTATCCAATCCTGCCCATAATTTAGTGGGTGGAAACTATTAAATTGATGGGTTTAACAGTTTCCACACAAATTATGGGTATGGTTGGATACTCCAGGATACCTATTTCAACCATGGTCATTAAGGAATGAATTATCACCTTCGGGGCTTGGAATAAATATCAGGGGTGTAAACAAACCTTTGTCATCTCATCTTTGAGACAGAGATAAGAATTGAAGAAGTTGTTTCCCCAATTCCTTTCTCAATAGCTGCACTGAAGATGAAGGAACAGGAGACAGAGGCTCCTCCCCATTCATAAACGTACTATGCTCAGGTATCAACAGAGCTGGGACAAGGGGTGGGCAGGAGGGCGCCTGCCCCTGGGCGCTGTGGTATCATGTGAGACGGGGGCACCACAAGGAGATGGGGGGAGGGTATTCGTGTTGAGAAGGGGAATCTGGGGAGGCGGTAGGGGGTAAGAATTGTTCTAGGAGGGCAAATTTCGGAAGTTGTGCTAGGAGTGGTGATTTGGGGGGATTTGTGTTGGGAGGGGGGGATTTGGACGGGCTTGTGCTATCAAAGTAAGATGGTAGAGGGGAAATATATATACTTTTTTTTTTTTGGGAGGGGGGGGATTTGTGCTAGTAGGGAAATGATTGAGGGGTATTTGCTCTACAAAGGGAAAATTAGTAGAAGGGATTTGTGCTAGGATTGGGGATTGGGGAGGGTACTGTGTGCTGGAAGGGGAGAATTTGGAGTGGGGGGGGGGGGATTTGTGCTCGGAGAGAAAATATAAGAGGTTGAGGATTTGTGTTAGTAGGAGGAATTTTTTTTGGGGGGGTGGGTGCTGGAAGAATATGGAGAGAGAGAGCTGGGGGGGAGGGAAGGATTATTGCTGGGAGGGGGGATTTCAGCAGGGGGGCAGATTAGAAACAGGAGGAGTGGGAATTTTATGCTTACGGGTGAGCATGCAGGGGGGAGGGGATTTTCGCTGATACATAATGCTCATACATTTTGGCCCTTCACCCTGATCTATGATCAGCCGATTCCGAAGCACTCGGCAATCACAAAGTGCGCATAGGGGGCGCACGGGCAGCGCAATCACGGGAGGACGTCCATGTACCCCCTCCTGGCAAAGTAAGCCCATGCTGTAGCCGTCTTTCAGCTATAGTGCGGGCGGGAAGTGGTTAAGGGGACGCCCGGAGTGTAGATTTATACAGGAATACATTTATATAGATGTCCTCAGCCAGATATTGCTTTTATACTGAAGTCAGTCCACAGGTGGTGTTTGCTGTTTCCAGGGAAGGAAATTCTTTTACTAACGATGTAAACGCTCTTTCAATAAGCTGTGCTGATCGGTATCACGCTGATTCAATCTCCAAGTATAAAACAACAATTGTATCGGTTTTCAAAGCTGGGAATCCTCTGATATGCAAATGATGTGATCTCCGCACATAGCAAGGACTCGTTACCTGCATTCTCATCTGAAGAGTAATCACTGGTGACAGGCAGCTGGGAGGGGATATGTCACCTCCTCACCAACACTTTGAATCTTGTAAAGCCCACACCACCGAGCAGCGGTCCAACATTTTATTTATTTTTCGTTCCTGACCTAGAACGGTGTATGTATTGTAGGGATTCAGCTTTCTCTGTGCCCCCCCCCCACTAATATACAATAGAGAAAAAGTATCGCTTCATTTTTTTAAATCTTTATTGAATACCCCAGTGAACAAGTGATGCCCCCTTATGCAATATAAGCACATTTTGAACTCTACATCTGCTGACAGTAGCTCCACCCCAGGCAGAAGCCCAATTTACGGACATGCCAGTCAGGGATGGGGGCACTGAGCATTGAGGCATTCCTTTGGGGGGAGCACAGAACAGCACTGAAACCCCACGCCATTAGGTGCTACATGCACTTGTTCCTCTGTCTGGTTTAATAAAGATTTTTAAAAAATGAGTTGATACTTCTTCTTTAGTTCACTCATAGGGACCATCTATACACTACAAGGAACTTTCCTATTGATATGAATAAAGAGGAAGAAAATTAAGACTGCTCCCCCTTCCTTCCCCCAAAGCAACTGGCTCGGAGGGGTCTGGGGCTCCCCATTGACATGAGATTCACATTAAATAAATGTAGCACCCTGTAGTGTGGAGTGCTAGATGTACATAGTGTTTAGTGTAGGTACATTTGGCTTACAGCCAGGCTGGGTTGAATCTGGGTCAGGGATGAGTGACTCCGGGAGGCTGGATGACTCATCAGGCAGCACCTCTGGTAACTCCACCCTACATGCTGGAACCTTGGAGAAGCTTCCAGGCGAATGGGTGGGAGGTTAGGGGGAGCTGCTTGGAGTATTAAGGAGGGCCCCAGCCAATCCCCAGCATGTGGGCTGGCAGGGGGTGGGCACCTCTTAAATACTCTTGGGTCATGCCAGCAGGGGCAGTTGGTTTGAACTGGAGACGGGGTCTTAAGGAGGCTGTGGGTGGCCCTTGAGGGTGCCCCTAGTCTGGGGGGGGGGGGGGGGGTGACCCCAGGTCTGGGGCTCCGTTGCTGGAGGGATCCTCTAACAACACACGGAAGAGTTCTGTTTTGGATGCACGGGGGGAAGGTGAGAGGACAGCGGGAGAGAGTCAGCACGTCCAGGAGGTCTCCAGGAGAAGACAGTGAGGTGGGCTGGTGAGTTAGCAGTCTGGGAGGACTGTGGTGCCATGTCTGGGAGAAGTGTGGTGGATAAGTAGCCAGGTGGGCTAGTGAAAGGGGCAGCTGCAGCCAGGTGGGCTGGCAGTGCCCGAAGAGGTGGTGCTGGGATCAGTAGCCAAGGCCCACAGGGATGTAAGCTGGACACTGTAATTGCTACACAACCCAAGGGGCCCAGGGGCCCTGCCTGTAAAGGGCTTTTGCTACCAGATCTGACTGTTGCCTTTTTGCCAGATCAATTATCAGTGTGCCAGCTAGGATTTCTGCAAGCAAGTGCGCTGGAGGAAGAGAGAGGAATGTATATAGACTATATATAGGAGAGTTGTCCCTGAAGTCAAATGAGCATCTCATAATATCCCTATTCCCTATCCATGTTTTATCCCCTATATAAAATACAAAAAAAAAAAAAAAACAAGCACTGGACTGTTTCTTGACTCTGGGAGCTTTTGAAGATTCAGTGTACCTGGCTGTGCAGGGTGGGGGATCCCTATTAACCAGCGGCTTCTACGTGGGGTACGCTACATAAATTTAATGGAAGGGCCTAATAATTACTTATGTAAGTTCTATGTAGTGGATCCTGACAAGCCCTGAAAACCTTATGTAGCAATAACTCTCGGTGGAGCTGCTGGTTTAAAGCGGGCTTGTTACCTTCACTCTCCTTCCCTCTGTTTCACCGGCAGACCGGGTCTAGGGTTCCGTTGAGTTTACCTCTGGACGATACACGCACCAACACTTGAGTACGTTTTCAATGCTTTATTGAACAATTAACAAAGGAAGTAGCAGGAAAGAGGCAGAAGGGAAACTGCAGGGAAAGCACAAATACTTTTCTGTAGGATTCTTGACAAATGTCCTTTAGAGTTGAATATTTCAGTAGAATGCGCTCCCCTTGTGGGACACACTCTTTGCTCGCCTGGATAGGCCTCTCTCACTTGCCTAGCAGCCAGTACGTAGCACGAACAAAAGTCTCTGCCACAGACTTGCTTGGGATGAACCCGTACGATCCTCTGCCACAGGATGTATTGGTTTTGTGGTGAATGTCCGACACAGTACTTGAACCTTTAAGCCAAACCCGGCAACACTATGCTGTAAAGTTACTTTAGGATACGTCCTCCAACCAGCACTCTGCGTGATCCTTCCATGACGGGTCCTCCCCTGTGATCTCCCTGGTTGTCCAGCTTCTTCACTCAGGATAGACAGCTCAGGACCATTCCTCAGCTGCTGTGGTAGGCCCCAGACAAGCTTCTGGTTCCACCCACGCGCCGCAGCGACGCGGGCCTCCGGAACGGAGGACCACGAGGTAGCACTCTAACGCATACCTGGCGGCCAGGAGGGCCAGCAGGTGGCTGTAAAACGACCCTAAAACATGGCGTCTGTCCCATAAATACCCTCTCCCAGAATCCCACTCGGAGGACCACCTCCACCGAGTTATCTCCGGGACAGAAGAGCATCCATACGCTTTGACACGTTGCCTTTCCAACACTAGCCAATGGTAACAACGACACCCACCGGCCCAGTATGGAAACACACGCAACGTCAGCCAAGCTGGAACAGAGGCAAATCTAACTTCCCCTAACGAGCAATTTACTAAATTTACCTATCAGATGGTAGATCGCAAATCTACCAGCGCTACACTTACTTATAGAGTACCGAATGGGCACTAGCATGGAAAAAGGATGTGTGTAAGGCGAGCAAAGGACGGTCGGATTGTGATTAAATATTTGAACGTTCTCTGATGTCTTTGAAGACAAAGTCTTCTTCACATAAAGTGCATTGTTAGGTCTTCTAAACATCTGCATGTCTCAGGTGTGTTGGAGGTAAGGTGCAGTAAAAGTCCTGCTTGCCATCTTCCCATCCTGTAAGAGCCCCTGCTCCATTGCTGTAATGAAAGAGGGGTTGCTGGTATGTGACCGACCCTGTAATGGTGGCGTGTGCCCAACCCTGGTATGGCGGCATGTGCCCAACCCTGGTATGGCGGCAATTGACTGACCCTGGTATGGGGGCATGTGACCAATCTAGTATAGGGAAAAGCTAAAGCCTAGACTAGGGGTAGGCAACCTTGACGCTCCAGGTGTAGTAAAACTACGATTCCCATCATGCCTCTGCCTGTGGGAGTCATGCCTGGGGCTGTCGGAGTCTTGCAATACCTCTTAGGACTTGTAGCTTCACAATAGCTGGAGTCCCAATGTTGCCTACCCCCCGGCTTAGGCAATCCCCCCGTCTTCACCTGCGCAGTGTGGCCTTGGTGTTCTGGTTTGGGGCTCCAGTTGAACCAATTAAAACTGTAAGGCCAGCCACACAATCAGCAATCCAATCATTTGAGGAATTACTTAGATAGTCTGATCATATCTAGCCATTAACGATCATTTATCATTACTATTTTGAATTCAATTGATTCTGCAGGATGTGAGTGAAGATGTGAGAGATCTTATTGGCTAGAACATTCTGATTGTTTTGAAGCTGATTGCGTGGTTTGTGGAGAAAGCAATCAATTCTAAAACGATCGCTTTGAAATAAAACGTTAATTTAATGTTAGTTATTTTGCATCAGCCTTTTAACAATGAAAGTGATCAGACTGTTCAAAGTGAATTTAAAGTTTTGTGTTGCGCAGATTGAACGTTGTAAACATCTACGAGGGGGGGGGGGGGGGGGGTGCTGATATGTATTGAGCCTTACCCAGAAAAAATTGAGCTAGGAGGCTGTAACTGCCACACTATTCTACATATTCCCCCCCAGGAAGTCAATGCACTTGCGACATCTGTCCTACAGTTTCTTAAGGTGGAGTTCCACCCACTTTTACAACTCTTCAGCATCCCTCACTAAACTGTGCACTATAAACAAATTGGATATTTTTTTATTTTTTTTCTCAGCACCTACTGTATATCTGCTGTATTAATTTTTCACTTCCTCCTCTCTGGCCGCGGCCCGTCGCATCATTTCCTGTTTGCAATGCCTTCTGGGAAGGGACGGCAACTTCCTCTGACTCTCCCGTTGCTATGGAAACCTGACCTGAAACCTATTACACTGCTTGTGCTGCACTGAGCATGTGCGAGATCTGCAAGGATGAGATCTAGGAAGAAATACAGTCTGGCTTCAGATGCCCACACTTAAGATGGCCACGGCCTGCTGTAAGTTTATAAAATAACAAACTACTGCTATAAACTAACAAAACAGACCTTAGTTTACAGACTAACTTTACTAGAATACATTAAGCTTGTGTATTATAGGGGTATTTTTATTTAAAAAGTATAATTTCGGCCGGAACACCACTTTAAGTCCCTGCAAATAAAATTCTTCCAACTGCTGGTGTCACCACTCATTTACAGCATTAGTTGCCTCCGGAACACTCCCAAATCGTTGTCCCTTTTAGGTGTTTTTTGAGATTTGGGAACAGATGATAGTGAGAAGGAGCCAGGTTGGGGCGAATAGGGTGGATGGGGCATCACTTGAAAGCCTACGGAGGTCAGTTTTGCCATCGTTTCACCTGCAGTGTGTGACGAGGAGTTGTCATGCAACAGGATGACACCTTTGGAGAGCTTTCCTCTACATTTTTTCCTTGATATTTTGCCTCAACTTCATCAATAAAGCACAGCAATATGTTGCATTGATGGTTGAACCCTTTTGAAGGTAGTCCACCAGCAGAACTCTCTTCTTATCCCAAAAAACTGATGCCATTTGCTTCTGCACTGACCTTTGCACGCGGAACTTCTTTGGCCTTGGGGCAACCACTGGGCCCCCATTCCTTAGACAAGTGATGGCGAACCTTGGCACCCCAGATGTTTTGGAACTACATTTCCCATGATGCTCATGCACTCTGCAGTGTAGTGGAGCATCATGGGAAATGTAGTTCCAAAACATCTGGGGTGCCAAGGTTCGCCGTCACTGCCTTATAACAGTAGATCCGTGTCTCATCACCAGTTTGTCCAGGAAATCAGACTCATTTCTTGCAAAATGTTCCACAACAGCCACCGATGTCTCCACACGTTTCCTCTTTTGTTTCGGTTGTCAAAAGCTTTGGGATCCACTTTTGCTGCAAGCTTTCTCGTTTCCAAGTCGTTGTGGTGAGGAGGACAAAGACAAGTGTGTCTTGCCTACAGTCAAGCATGGTGGTGGGAGTGTCATGGTCTGGGGCTGCACCTTCAAAATGACCACTGCCTTGCTAAAGAAGCTGAGGGTAAAGGTGATGGACTGGCCAAGCATGTCTCCAGACCTAAACCCTATTGATCATCTGTGGGGCATCTTCAAACGGAAGGTGGAGGAGCGCAAGGTCTCTAACATCCACCAGCTCTGTGATGTCATCATGGGGGAGGGGAAGAGGACTCCAGTGACAACCTGTGAAGCTCTGGTGACCTCCATGCCCAAGAGGGTTAAGGCAGTGCTGGAAAATAATGGCGGCCACACAAAATATTGACACTTTGGGGCCCAATTTGGACATTTTCACTTAGGGGTGTACTGACTTTTGTTGCCAGCGGTTTAGACATTAATGGCTGTGTGTTGAGTTATTTTGAGGGGACAGCAAATTTACACCGTTATACAAGCTGTACACTCACTACTTTACATTGTAGACAAGTGTCATTTCTTCAGTGTTGTCACATGAAAAGATAGAAGAAAAGATTTACAGAAATGTGAGGGGTGTACTTACTTTTGTGAGATACTGTGTATATAGTTCACAAAATAGAAAGCTACTTGCTGTTGCTTCTTGCAACACATCTCTGTCCCGCAGCGGCTCCTCCTTTGACTCGGTGACAGTCCCATTCACTTTATTGGGGCGGCTGGAGATGCGGCAGTGACGCAACAAGGTGAGGGACGTGGCGGCAGCGGGTGAGTGGACGCCCGCTAACAGGCGCTGCCATGATGGATCTGAAATGACAGGTGCTCTTTAAATGTAAGGACTCATTCTTGCTGGTGGTTAGAATCTGTAATATTTGCAAACAAAATGAAGGTTTCCTATTTAGAATAATAAACAGTAAATAGTAAAACAGCGATATCAGAACCGATTCAATCATACAGTTTGTAGTGTACATAGATTTGCAAAACAGTGGGATGAAGGAATATTCCTGAACTTTGGTTTATCTCCTGGTTACTGTGACATTGTGTGAATGCATCAATGCAGTGCATGTTATCTCAGCTTGCAGAGCTTGGATTCATTGAATGAGTTTAAATTTAAATATTGCAGAATATATACAGCCTCGTGCTACACAACTAAGCTCCATTTCATGCTGAATAAACTAAATTATTCATGTATTTTAAACAGAAAACTATCTTTAGATAGATGTTTACTCCAAAAGAATTTTAATAAAATACATTTTGATAAAAAATTTAAAAAAAAATCTGATTTAAATAAAAAAAAAAATCTAATTTAAATTAAAAAAATAAATAAAATAAATCCTAGCTTTTTCTCCACCCTGGTTGGAGGTAGGCGGACGCTGCTGCTCTGGGGTTCCCTGGGAGACAAACGCTAATATTCCTCATTAAGGATTGATATTCCCATATTTCCGGCTACATGTTGGACTGTACGAGTCGGCTGCTGGGACCTATTTTGGGGATCCTTGTGAGGGATCTCTCGAGCCTAGAGGATCTGCCTTTTATTTGAGTATCCCCAACTATCATCTCCTTCATGCCCCCTGAAGAAGGCATTTACCTTGAATCTCCCGAAACGCGTCGGACCATAGGAGAAGTGCTCTTTTCTTATATTATAAATGGATATTATGTGCTACTTTGTGTACGGTGTTGTCTTTGACCGTCATACTGTTTTATGAAATAGTAAATTTTTCCATGTTTTGGAAATACTGTGTCTTCAAAAGTTCGCCCTTAAAGTCCCTTAGTACCGGGGGGGGGGAGGGGTACTCATTCTGTTTAAATATACTGGTTGGAGGTAAGGTGCAGTAACGTGCTGTAAAAGTCCTGCTTGCCATCTTCCCATTCGTCAAAAGAGTCTTTCGTTCTTTCGGATGCTTCCAAATCAACGAATATGCCGAATTTCGTCCGAAAACGAATTGCACATGTCTAACCACTTGCCGACCGGCTCCTGTACATATACGTCGGCCCTTTGAAGATGGATATCTCGGTAGCGGCAGCTGCTGCCACAGCCAAGGTATCCATCTCTTCAGGAGCCGGTCTTGTTTACGATAAAAGTGGTCTCTGTGGCGGATTCGTCGCGAGATCACTGTTATCGGCGGCGGGAGAGGTGCCACCCCCCTCCCGCAGCTCTCCCGCGCCCTCCGCCGCTTACCGGAGCCGTCGGCAGCCGCGGAGGCGATCGGGTCCTTGTCGTGGCCGGGTATGGAGACGAGTGAGGCTAACATGGCCCCCCACCCATCTCCATGCCATAGCAGGGCGGAAGCGACGTCATGACGTCAGCTCCGCCCACACGTCTTAAAGGCACATTTTTTCAATGTCATTTTTTCAAATGACAATTTTTTTTTTTTTTTTTAAATGCATTTTAGTCCAAATATGAGATCTGAGGACTTTTTGACCCCCCAGATCTCATATTTAAGAGGACCTGTCATGCTTTTTTATATTACAAGGGATGTTTACATCCCTTGTAATAGGAATAAAAGTGACCCAAATTTTTTTTTTATTTTTTTTAAAAGTGTAAAAATAAATAAAATCAAGTAAAACAAATATAATAAAAAATAAATAAGAATTTTTTTTTTTTTTTAAAGCGCCCCGTCCCGACGAGCTCGCGCGCAGAAGCGAACGCATACGTGAGTAGCACCCTCATATGAAAACGGTGGTAAAACCACACATGTGAGGTATCGCCACGATCGTTAGAGCGAGAGCAAGAATTCTAGCCCTAGACCTCTTCTGTAACCCAAAACATGCAACCTGTAGAATTTTTTAAACGTCGCCTATGGATATTTTTAAGGGTAAAAGTTTGACGCCATTCCACGAGCAGGGCGCAATTTTGAAGCGTGACATGTTGGGTATCAATTTACTCGGCGTAACATTATCTTTCACAATATAAAAAATAAAAATTCAGCCAACTTTACTGTTGTCTTATTTTTTTATTCAAAAAAGTGAATTTTTTCCCAAAAAAAAAGTGCGCTTGTAAGACCGCTACGCAAAGTACAGTGTGAAAAAAAAAAGTATTGCAATGACCGCCATTTTATTCTCTAGGGTGTTAGAAAAAAAAAACAATATATGATGTTTGGGGCTTCTAAGTAATTTTCTAGCAAAAAAAAAAAACTGTTTTAAACTTGTAAACACCAAAATCTCAAAACGAGGCTCGGTCCTTAAGTGGCTCTCGAAAAGCTGCGTCCTAACGATCAGATTAGTGTGCGATCGACTCAAAAGCGGTATTTGTCGTAGGATTTTCTGATCGTGTGTGCAGGGGCCGTAGCGGTGAGCACTAGGGGAGTCTATTGTTTTATATGTTTTTGTATTAATGAACTGCCGTTTGGTTGCCAATGACCCACAACAATCCCATTTTAATCGTCTTATGTTTTCCCTCTGCAGTATCAGTCCAAGGAGAAGGCTGAAACTTTCCCCGGACTCGCAGAATCCCAGCCCCAGCGAGACGCCGCTACACCCAACCACGGGAAGCGCCTCCTTCTCAGGTTAGTCTCGGTATCCCTTCCACACAGCATCCCTCTCCATAGGACCACATGCCCCATGTTGGGTCTCAAGTGGCCACCGGGATGTCTAGGTGACCCGACACCGTCTCCGTGGCAGGTCCAGCGGCTCGGGAGGGGGGGGGGGGGTCTAATCATCTCTGAAAGAAACTCATCAATGGATTCCTGTCTCTTCATCCTTCACAGCAATTCCTACAACTTCGTTATATAACCAATTCTCCGTTTCAGTCTTGTTTGAACTCACAGCCGAGAAGAAAAAAAACACAAAATACTTAAAGTAGAACTATAGGCAAAACTTTTTTCATTTTGCATAAAGGGAGTTTTATAACCCCCGTCAAGAGTTTTTTTTTTTTTCGTTTTTTTTGCCATCTGTGTCCCATTGCAGAGATTTTCCTTCACTTCCTGTCCCATAGCCACAACAGGAAGTGAGAAAAAATCCCTCCAAAAAGGGAGGGAACTCCTTGGTACCCCCCACGTCACCAGAACGTTTACAGGCGTTTTTTAATGGAGATACATTTTTTACTGTTTGAAAAAAAAAAAAACACTCCTAAAACGCAAACGCGGCTAAACGCGGCACGGACGTTTTTAAATGTTCGTTACTATCTGTCAAGTTAAATCGTTCAGGAGAGGTTTCTAAACGTCCCGTGTACATTAAGCCTTACTAGTTAAAAAAAAAGAGCAAAAAATAATTCCATAAAAATATCCCATAGTTTGTAGACGCGATAACTTTTGCGCAAACCAATCAATATACGTTTATTGGGATTTTTTTTAAACCAAAAATATGTAGCAGAATACACATTGGCCTAAATTGATGAAGAAATTTGTTTTTTTTTTTACATTTTTTTTTATCGGATGTGTTTTATAGCAGAAAGTAAGAAATGTTGTTTTTTTTTTTGTTTCAAAAATTTTTAATTTTTTTTGTTTATACCGCAAAAAAAATAAAAACCGCAGAGGTGATCAAATACCACCAAAAGAACGCTCTATCTGCGGGGGTGACATATATGTTATCTGGGTACAGCGTCGCACGACCGCGCAATTGTCAGCTAAGGTGACGCAGTGCCGTATGGCCTGGTCAGGAGGGGGGGGGGGTAAACCTTCCGGAGCGGAAGAGGTTAATGGGGGCATAGACAGCAATAAAAAACTGACAGGGGGTCTAATCCCTCGCCACTCTATCCAAAAATAAAAAATAAGTTCTGCCTTTAGTTATATTTTAAAGTGATATAAAAGTCTTGTTTTTTTTTTTTTTTTTTGTTTTTTAATATAACAAACATGTTACACTTACCTGATCAAAAAATCCGAAGTTTGTAGACGCGATAACTTTTGCGCAAACCAATCAATATACGCTTATTGGGATTTTTTTTTTTTACCAAAAACATGTAGCAGAATACATATTGGACTAAATTTAGGAAGAAATTAGATTTTTTTTATTTTTTATTTTATTGGATATGTTTTATAGCAGAAAGTAAAATTTATTTATTTTTTTTAATCAAAATTGTCGCTCTTTTTTTGTTTATAGCGCAAAAAATAAAAACCGATCAAATACCACCAAAAGAAATCTCTATTTATGGGAAAAAAAGGACAAAAATTTTATTTGGGTACAGCGTCGCACGACTGCGCAATTGTCAATTAAAGTGCCTTATCGCAAAAAAAAACTAAACGGCCTGGTCATGAAGGGAGGTTAAATCTTCCGAAGGTCAAGTGGTTAATGATTTTTATACATTTATTGTTTTGGTCTCAGTATCTTTTTTTACGCCTGTGGCTGTATGCAGGTTTTCAGGCTGTGATCGTTCCTTTTCATTATTTATCCATGTTTAGATTTTCCCATTGAATCGACTCCTCCACAGACCCGCAGCACAAGGTGAGGCGCCATCTAGTGGACACATTGATGTACTACCCACAATGCTATATAAGAATTACAGTATATTTGTGCACTTTGGTAGACCTGTTGGGGGCAGCACGGTGTGTTCAGAGCAGGGGTCTCAAACTGGTGGCCCTCCAGCTGTTGGGAAACTACAAGTCCCACGAGGCATTGCAAGGCCGACAGTTACAAGCATGACTCCCTCAGGCAGAGGCATGATGGGACTTGGAGGGCCACCAGTTTGAGACCCCCTTGTTTAGAGGGTAGTTCTTCTGCATAGGTGTGCGCAGCCTATTGCATTAGGGCAGGGGGTCTCAAACTGGCGGGCCCTCCAGCTGTTGCAAAACTACAAGTCCCATCATGCCTCCGCCTGTGGGAGTCATGCTTGTAACGGTCAGCCGTGCAATGCCTCATGGGACTTTGTAGTTTCGCAACAGATGGAGGGGCCGCCAGTTTGAGACCCCTGCATTAGGGTGTGCACTCCAAAGCTCAAACAAGCGGTGCCGATCCTTAGACATGTGCAATTCGTTTCGTTCCCAAATTCGCGTTTTAACAAATTTTGACAAATTCGGAAATATCAGAGTAACCGGAAACCTGTTTAACCACTTCAATACCCGCCCATAGTCATATGACGTCCACAGATGGGATCTCCCATCCTGGGTGGGCGTCATATGACGCCCTGGGATTCCCGGCCGCCTAGGGGGCGCGCGCGCCGCGTTCCTCGGGACCCGGTGCGTGTGCCCGGCGGCCGCGATGTCCGCCGGGCACCCGCGATTGGCGGTTAACCGGACCGGCATGTGGATCTGTGTGTGTAAACACACAGATCCACAGCCTGTCAGCTCTGAGGAGAGCGATCTGTGTTCCCAGAACGGAGGAACACTGATCGGTCTCCTCCCCTAGTGCGTCCCCTCCCCCTACAGTTAGTAATCACTCCCTAGGAAACATATTAACCCCTCCCCGCCCCCTAGTGGTTAACCCCTTCACTGCCTGTCACATTTACACAGTAATCAATGCAATTGTATAGCATTGATCGCTGTATAAATGTGAATGGTCCCAAAAATGTGTCAAAAGTGTCCGATGTGTCCGCCATAATGTCGCAGTCACGAAAAAAAATCGCGATCGGCGCTAAAAAAATAAATACATATTTTTTTTTAAAAACGCCATAAATCTATCCCGTATATTGTAGACGCTATAACTTTTGCGCAAACCAATCAATATACGCTTATTGCGATTTTTTTTTACCAAAAATATGTAGAAGAATACGTATCGGCCGAAACTGAGGAAAAAATTAGTTTTTTTTAAAAAAAAATTGGGATATTTATTATAGCAAAAAGTAAAAAATATTGTGTTTTTTTCAAAATTGTCGCTCTTCTTTTGTTTATAGCACAAAAAATAAAAACCGCAGAGGCGATCAAATACCACCAAAAGAAAGCTCTATTTGTGGGGAAAAAAGGACGTCAATTTTTTTTGGGTACAACGTTGCACGACCGCGCAATTGACGTTTAAAGTGCGACAGTGCTGAAAACTAAAAATTGGCCTGGGAAGGAATGGGGTGAAATTGCCCTGTATTGAACCGGTTAACAAATTTTTCCGAATGCTCGTAAATTCGGAAATCCGAAAACCCGATAATTCGAAAATCTCAAATAATAACTAATAATAACTTAACTATTACTAACTATTAAATTATAGGTATTGGAATTTCCTTTCAAATTTGGCTGTTAGTGAACGTAACGAATACGAATTTAACTGAAGTTACGAATTATCCGAAATAATGAATGCCGCATCTAAACCCGTGGAACGTAAATAATAATGATAAAAAAACAATAAGAATAATAATAAAAACTTTTTTCACCTTCGTTTTTTCACCTTAATGCATCCTATGCCTTAAGAGGAAATTACTTCTGGCAGTGACCGCCCCCCCCCCCCCCCCCTGTTTTACTTACCTGAGCCCCGTAACTCCCACGCCGGAGACGTGCTGTCCCTCTCTGCACGGGGTCCCGGCTCTTGATTGGATAGATTGATAGCAGCGCAGCCATTGGCTCCCGCTGCTGTCAATCAGATCCAATGACGCAGGCGCCGGGGGGGGCGGGGCCGAGTCCGGCATTCGTGTCTATGGACACAAATGCTGGACTCGGGAGCACTCCCACATGGTAACCCCCCCCCCTGGGAGAGCGCTTCTCCAAAGGGGTTAACTGATGCGGGGAGGAGCCGCGAGAGCCGCCGGGGGACCCCAGAAATGGACGATCGGGGCCACTCTGTGCAAAACGAGCTGCACAGTGGAGGTAAGTATGATATGTTTGTTATTTAAAAGATATAAAAACAGGGTTTACAATCACTTTAATTCGTTCCATTCGTTTAGATACGGCATTTGTTATTTTAGATAATTCGTAACTTCGGATAAATTCGCATTCGTTATGTTCACTAACAGCCAAATTTGAAAGGAAATTCCAATACTTATAATTTAATAGTTAGTTATTATTAGTTAGTTATTCTTTCGAATTTACCAATTTTTTAATTTACGAATTGCGATCATAACGAATGACCCGAAAAACGAAAAAAAAAAAAAAAAGAAGAAATGAATGAAACGGAAATGAACCAATTTTTTCGGCAGTCCACATGTCTACCGATCCTTTACTGTGTTAATTCAGAAAGGGAAGGGGCCGGTAAATTACATATTTACCGGCCCCTTCCTAAAACAGCCCCCTGTGTGTGCCCGCAGCAGCAGCTGGTGGGAGGGAAGAGGAGGAAAGCCGGAAGCGATGTGTGGGGGGGGGGGTGAACCAGGCAGTAGGAGGAATCTGCCGTGCATGGTGTGATTAGGGTGTGCCCAGGCACACCCGGCACACCCTGTGCGCACACCTATGTTCTTCTGCCTTGTAGCACTGGGGTCCTCTGTTCAAATCCAAGCCAGGATGTTATCCGCATGGAGTTTGCATGTTCTTTCTGTGCTTGCAGGGCTCTCCTCCAAAAACACGTCTGTAGGATAATTGGCCTCCTGCCTAAAATGTTCCTAGTATGTGGGATAGGAACCTGAGATTGTAAGCTCCTTGGGAGAGCGTGACACTATTAAATGCTTTTAGAACTTCTGCGTCAGGTAGGTGGAATGGTGACACCTTGCCTGTGGGGGGGGGGGGGGGCTCAGCATGGAATGAATTGCATGAAAACTGAAATATTGATACAAATTGTATCGATCGCTAAATAAAAACATGCAAAATTTGAATTGTATCCAGCTGGATTGTAGTGTAAATATTCTGAATAACTCCGCCTTATTCCCTTCATTCTGCAGAGATTCCTCCCGTGACTCCACCCTCCACAAACCGGTAAGTGAGTCCTAACCTTCCCCTCCCCCACCCCAAAAAAAAAAAAAAGGGTTTGTTTTTTTAGATACATTTTAATCACTTAAGGACCCTTGCTAAATTACTTAGAACGCCCAAACATTATATATGTATTTTTAGCAGATATCCTAAAGAATAAAACGGTGGTCTTTGCAATATTTTACGTCACACTGTAATTGCGCAGCTGTCTTTCAAACGCAAATTTTCGGAAAGAATACACTTTAATAAATTATAAAAAACACAATAGTTACCCCATTTTTTTTTTTTGTATATTGTGAAAGATGATCTTATGCCGAGTAATTAGATACCTAACATGTCACGCTTTAAAATTGCGCACGCTCGTGATATGGCACCTACATTCCGTGCTTAAAAATCTCCACAGGCGATGCTTTAAATTTTTTTTACAGGTTACATGTTTAGAGTTACAAAAGGAGGTCTAGTGCTGGAGTTATTGCTCTCGCTATAATGATGGCGGTGATACCTCACATGTGTGGTATAAACACTGTTTACAAATGCGGGCGCGACTTACGTATGTGTTCACTTGGCACGAGCACGGAGGGATACGGCGCGTTAAATTATTTTTTTTCCTTATTTATTTTACTTTTTATGTATCCGAATTTATGAATTACAATAGTAACGAATTTAAACGAATCTGGAATAAAAAAAATGAAATTTCAGAGACATTAGAATCAAATTTCCAAATAGTATAAAATAGAATAAAAAATAAAGCACTTGAAGAGAAAAGAATAGAATAGAAACAAATTAAATAGAAAATAAAGGAATGCAAAATAAAAGAATAGAATAGAAAAGAATAAAGTAAAACAGAATAAAATGCAATAGAAAATAAAAGAACAGAATAAAATAGAATAGAAAATAAAGGAATAGAATAGAATAGAAAATAATGGAATAGAATAGAATTATTGCTCTCGCCATAATGATGGAGGTGATACCTCACATGTGTGGTTTAAACACTGTTTACAAATACAGGCGCAACTTACGTATGTGTTCGCTTCTGTGCACGTGCACGAAGGGATAGTGTGCTTAAAAAAAAAAAAAAATCTTATTTATTTTACTTTTTTTGTATCCGAATTTACGAATTACAATAGCAATGAATTTAAACTAATCTGAAATTTAAAAAATTAAATTTCGGTGAAGTTAGAATCGGATTTCCAAATAGTATAACATAGAATAAAAAATAAAGCACTTGAAGAGAAAAGAATAGAATAGAAACAAATGAAATAGAAAATAAAGGAATAGAAAATAAAAGAAGAGAATAGAAAAAATTAAAGTGAAACAGAATAAAATGCAATAGAGAATAAAAGAACTGAATACAATAGAATAGAAAATAAAGGAATAGAATAGAATGGAAAATAATAGAATAGAGTTTTTGCTCTCGTTATAATGATGGCGGTGATACCTCACATGTGTGGTTTAAACACTGTTTACAAATTCGGGCGTGACTTACGTATGTGTTCGCTTCTGCGCACGAATACGGAGGGATAGGGCGCTTAAATTTCTTTTTTTCTTCTTTTTTTTTTTTATGTATCCGAATTTATGAATGACAATAGTAACGAATTAAAATGAATCTGAAATAAAAAAAAATTATTTTCAGAGAAGTTAGAATCGAATTTCCAAATAGTATAAAATAGAATAAAAAATAAAGCACTTGAAGAGAAAAGAATAAAATAGAAGCAAATTAAATAGAAAATAAAGGAATAAAATAAGGGAATAGAAAATAAAAGAATAGAATAGAGAAAAATAAAGTAAAACAGAATAAAATGCAATAGAAAATAAAAGAACAGAACAAAATAGAATGGAAAATAAAGGAATAGAATAGAAAATAATAGAATAGAACAGAAGAAAAAATACAATAGACAAAAATAGAAAGTGCATAACCATCTTCTCAAATACTTTTTCAAGGCTCTGTATAATCCCCATATTTTGTCTAATACGTGTATTAAATATGGGCTCCATCTAGTGGCCATATTGTAGTATTTTCCTGATTGCAGCAATTCAGGGAAATACCACACTATTGCCACTAGATGGAGTGGACAATACTAGGAAATACACATATTAGACAACAATATGGTAATCATTCATGGCGCCTGTGTGAATGCTTTTGCACTTGCAAAGCTAATTTTATTTAGAGATATATATTCGGCTGGCGAGTTCTCGCCCAGACTTACTCTGTCCCCCAGCAAGCACTGGAAAGCATGTGTTATTACATTGCATATCAAAAACTATTGTGTAACGGAACATGTTAAAGAGATCATCCTGGAAATGGTGTTGGGGTGATATTTGTTATTGTTTTAGATAAAGAAGAAGGCGACAAGAAGAGCAAACGTGAGGGACGAGGAGAACAGATGTCACGCAGACACCAGGAAGGTAGGTGCTGGAATGGCCATAGGAGGTTGCTTAAAGCGTTCACCAAGAGATGCTGTAGGTTCTGAATTTGCAAATGGCAGCTTCTAGCCTTATAGCCGGAGCTCTGCTGCCTACCAGGACATCCCTCAACCCAAAGTCTTCTTGATCAGATCAAAGAGGCACAATCTGGCAGGGTGACTCTGGGTAAAGCCAGCTGGTAGGTGCTCTCCAGACCACTTTTCAGATGGGAACACAGATACTGAGTCACCTCCTTCACTACAGGCTGTGTATTCAGTTCCTGCAGAGGAGAGGTATAGGGAGGAGGCAGACAGAAGGAAAAAGCACCACCAACCCATTCTACGTTCCTCTAATAGTTGAGGTAGGACAGCCCACAGGACAGTCCTCATTGTTAGGGTGGCCGGTGACGCAGGTTCACCTAAGCCGTGGAATCTAAGTGCCAGTTGGCCTACACCGGAGCTCCTGATGGTGGAGATGGTCGGGAAACGTAGTTGATCCCAATTTACTCTGCAAACTGACACCGGCTCACAGCCCTCAGGATCACCCAACCAAAGAGGGTGGCTGGAAGGAACAGGCTACGGTGTGGAGACTGTTAACAATTCTGAAAACAAGAGAGTAGTCAGGTCCAGGCAGGGGTCGAGACAGGCAGCAAATAAGAGAGTAGTCAGGTCCATGAAGGGGTGGAGGCAGGCAGTAAATAAGAGAGTAGTCAGGTCCAGGCAGGGGTGGAGGCAGGCAGTAAATAAGAGAGTAGTCAGGTCCAGGCAGGGGTGGAGGCAGGCAGTAAATAAGAGAGTAGTCAGGTCCAGACAGGGGTCGAGACAGGCAGCAAAAAAGAGATTAGTCAGGTCCATGAAGGGGTGGAGGCAGGCAGTAAATAAGAGAGTGGTCAGGTCCAGGCAGGGGTGGAGGCAGGCAGTAAATAAGAGAGTAGTCTAGTGGGGTCCAGGCAGGGTTTGAGGCAGGCAGTAAATAAGAGAGTAGTCAGGTCCAGGCGGGGTCGAGGCAGGCAGTAAATAAGAGAGTAGTCAGGTCCATAAAGAGGTGGAGGCAGGCAGTAAATAAGAGAGTAGTCTAGTGGGGTCCAGGCATGGGTCGAGGCAGGCAGTAAATAAGAGAGTAGTCAGGTGCAGGCAGGGGTCGAGGCAGGCAGTAAATAAGAGAGTAGTCAGGTCCATAAAGGGGTGGAGGCAGGCAGTAAATAAGAGAGTAGTCAGGTCCATAAAGGGGTGGAGGCAGGCAGTAAATAAGAGAGTAGTCAGGTCCATGAAGGGGTGGAGGCAGGCAGTAAATAAGAGAGTAGTCTAGTGGGGTCCAGGCAGGGTTTGAGGCAGGCAGTAAATAAGTGAGTAGTCAGGTCCAGGCAGGGGTCGAGACTCGAGGCAGGCAGTAAATAAGAGAGTAGTCAGGTCCATAAGGAGGTGGAGGCAGGCAGTAAATAAGAGAGTAGTCAGGTCCATAAAGAGGTAGAGGCAGTCAGTAAATAAGAGAGTAGTCAGGTCCAGGCAGGGGTGGAGGCAGGCAGTATATAAAAGAGTAGTCAGGTCCATGCAGGGATCAATGCAGGCAGTATATAAGAAAGCAGGCAGGGGTAGAGGCAGGCAATAAATAAGAGAGTAGTCAGGTCCATAAAGGGGTTGAGGCAGGCAGTAAATAAGAAAGTAGCCTAGTGGGGTCTAGGCAAGGGTTGAGGCAGGCAGTAAATACGAGAGTAGTCAGGTCCAGGCAGGGGTGGAGACAGGCAGTAAATAAAAGAGTAGTCAGGTCCAGGCAGGGGTCGAGGCAGGCAGTAAATAAGAGAGTAGTCAGGTCCAGGCAGGGGTCAGAGCAGGCAGTAAATAAAAGAGTAGTCAGGTCCAGGCAGGGGTCGGAGCAGGCAGTAAATAAGAGAGTAGTGAGGTCCAGGCAGGGGTCGGAGCAGGCAGTATATAAGAGAGCAGTCAGGTCCAGGCAGGGGTGGAGGCAGGCAGTAAATAAGAGAGTAGTCAGGTCCAGGCAGGGGTCGGAGCAGGCAGTAAATAAGAGAGTAGTGAGGTCCAGGCAGGGGTCGAAGCAGGCAGTAAATAAAAGAGTAGTCAGGTCCAGGCAGGGGTCGGAGCAGGCAGTAAATAAGAGAGTAGTGAGGTCCAGGCAGGGGTCGGAGCAGGCAGTATATAAGAGAGCAGTCAGGTCCAGGCAGGGGTGGAGGCAGGCAGTAAATAAGAGAGTAGTCAGGTCCAGGCAGAGGTTGGGGCAGACCCCCGCCAGCAACAAGAGATGTCCCAGCAGCCAGCATCATTAGACCCACCAGCAGACAGCAATAATAGACTCTTCCCTCAACACTAGATCCCTCCCAGCAACATAAGACCCCCAGTGACAATAGATCCCTCATCAGAAAGCATCAATAGATCCTCCAGTACACCCCAGCACCCCTTGCATATACATATACACCACATACATTCAGTGCAGGAGGTTCCCCCGCGTTCCCGCTGAAAAAAAGCCCTGGATTTAACCGTTCGCTGATTGGTTTTGTTGGTTGCTTCTTTAATTACATTCCTGGAATGAAGATAATATAATATATCATTACTTTCTTTTCTTCTAAAGAAAAAATCCAGAATGAAGCTTTCGGAATTGTTCACCAGCCCGGAGCTCTCAGTGAGACAACAAAGTCACGGAACGGAGGAGAGCAAAGAAAGATCCATCGCACAGAGGAGTGACGCAACAAAAGGCGCCTCAGATAATGTAATGTGTATGCTAAAGTCTTCCCCGGATGGCTGTTGGTTTCTCTGAGTTCCTATCCTCATATCCCGCTCTTTCTGCTGCCTACTGGGATGTCCATGTCACACATCCCGGGAGGCAGTTTTATTGGCGGTCGCATGCGTGCCGCAGGCATTTTGGACTCTGCAGAGACCTGTAGCACATCTGTTGCATGGGGGTTTCCTCCAATTGCAATGCTTGTCACTGGCTTTAGTTTACTATTTTTGAATGACACATCTGCTGTGATTATGGTGTTACGTGATCTAGCTATAGCTAGGGGTCTTTGTATAAAAAATTTATATCTGAGCATTTGCACAGCGGTCTTAAATAATATGTGTATGTATAACAATTTCCTTTGATTGTGAGCAACATCCAGTGGCCGTAACGCTGTACTTTCCCAATTGTGGTATTTCAAGAAAATACCGTATTATGGCCACTAGATGGAGATGACAAGCACACATATCAGACCAGCTTCAAAGTCTGTGAAGAGGAGGCCTTTGCACATATCAGATCAGCTTCAAAAGCTGTCAAAAGGAGGCCACCACCACAATGTAAGGAACATTCTTCTCACTGATCACCAATGTAAGGAGCATTCTTCTCACTGATCACCAATGTAAGGAACATTCTTCCCACTGATCACCAATGTAAGGAGCATTCTTCTCACTGATCACCAATGTAAGGAACATTCTTCCCACTGATCACCAATGTAAGGAACATTCTTCCCACTGATCACCAATGTAAGGAGCATTCTTCTCACTGATCACCAATGTAAGGAACATTCTTCCCACTGATCACCAATGTAAGGAACATTCTTCCCACTGATCACCAATGTAAGGAACATTCTTCTCACTGATCACCAATGTAAGGAACATTCTTCCCACTGATCACCAATGTAAGGAACATTCTTCTCACTGATCACCAATGTAAGGAACATTCTTCCCACTGATCACCAATGTAAGGAACATTCTTCTCACTGATCACCAATGTAAGGAACATTCTTCCCACTGATCACCAATGTAAGGAGCATTCTTCTCACTGATCACCAATGTAAGGAACATTCTTCCCACTGATCACCAATGTAAGGAACATTCTTCCCACTGATCACCAATGTAAGGAACATTCTTCCCACTGATCATCAATGTAAGGAACATTCTTCTCACTGATCACCAATGTAAGGAACATTCTTCTCACTGATCACCAATGTAAGGAACATTCTTCTCACTGATCCCCAATGTAAGGAACATTCTTCTCACTGATCACCAATGTAAGGAACATTCTTCCCACTGATCACCAATGTAAGGAACATTCTTCTCACTGATCACCAATGTAAGGAACATTCTTCTCACTGATCCCCAATGTAAGGAACATTCTTCTCACTGATCACCAATGTAAGGAACATTCTTCCCACTGATCACCAATGTAAGGAACATTCTTCTCACTGATCACCAATGTAAGGAACATTCTTCCCACTGATCACCAATGTAAGGGACATTCTTCTCACTGATCACCAATGTAAGGAACATTCTTCTCACTGATCACCAATGTAAGGAACATTCTTCTCACTGATCACCAATGTAAGGAACATTCTTCCCACTGATCACCGATCCTGAATAATACATTTTTTCAGGGGGTTCCCTATAACCTGAATATAATTCCAGGGGGTTCCTCTGAAGTAAAAAGGTGGAGAAAAGCTGTCCTCAAAGTCGAGGACAGTAGATTATGCAGCTTGCAGACACATTTTTTTTTTGTATGATGCGGAGATCCTGTACCGGATTCCTGTCCCATAATCCCTCTGTAGCTGCCAACTGTCACTTTGACGTCAGTTAGACTCACAATGGCTGCAAACAGAATCCTGGGCTGTATGGCACCATGATGATGATGATGATGATGGTGATGATGATGATGAAATATTTGATTTCCTATACAGGTTTCTTTATTTTTATGTATAGAATTGGTAATGGTGTATACAGTTTTATCTTATAGAGTGAAAATGTTGTTTTAGGTCTACTATAGCAAGTTTAAAGTTGTGGGGGAGGCAGCCGCAAAAAAAAAAAAAAAAAAAATCACAAAGCCCCCCTATTACAAACTCTGGGCTTCTTCTCGTTTTCTTTTTTTTTTAATTTCTCTTTATTGAAATTCTTCTCGTTTTCTTAATTTACTATTTAGACCTTTTTAGTACTTTTATTCAGAATCAGAAAGGGCCTTATGCGTTGCCCGTAGCAACCAATCAAATTATTCCTATTACTTTCTAATTAGCACTTAACATATGATGTCTGCAATGAAAATCTTCTGTACAATGTATCCATTCTCTTTTAATGGTGCGCAATGTATCATATCACATCCCATATCTTCTGCCTGTAGATGGGTGACGTCAGTCCAACCTTTAACGCTGCCGGTAATGAAGAAGACGACCTGATTGGTGATTTTTCCAAGGTATGTAGTCACTGGTGGGAATATTAATGAATTTCACGAACCTTCTTTTTTTTTTTTAACAGAATTTAATATTTTTTATAATTATCTTACTAAAACTTGTTGGCGGTGGAGACCCGCCAACTACTGGAGGAAACTTTCAGGCGAGGCTCTTTATCTCAGAGGCGCAGGTACGCCCCCAGTCCCTCCTTGTCTCCGCCCCTTTTAAAGAATACAGAGCCAAGTATTATTTTTTGATACTAAGTAGTTTGTATGGAATATGCTATTGAAAAGCAGTAAAATAGGTCCTCTGCAGCCAGCAACAATAGATCCCTCAGCAACAATGGATCCCTTCCCCCAGCAACAATAGATCCCCCAGCAACAATAGATCCCCCAGCAACAATGGATCCCTTCCCCCAGCAACAATAGATCTCCCAGCAACAATAGTTTCCCCAGCAACAATGGATCCCTTCCCCCAGCAACAATAGATCTCCCAGCAACAATAGATCACACAGAAACAATAGACCCCCCAGCAACTATAGACCTCTCCCAGCAAAAAAGTACCCCCCCCCCCACAACAATACCGTAGATCCACAGCAGCAACAACACCCCAGCAACAATAGACCCTCCCTCAACAGTAATAGATCCGCCCCAGCAACAATAGATCCCTCTCCAACAGTATTAGATCCCTTCCAGCAACAATAGATCCCTCCTAGCAACAATAGACCCCTCCCAGCAAAAATACACCCCCCACCACAAGAAAATACCCTCTGCAACAATACTGTAGATGCACCCCAGATACAATGACCCCCCCCCCAACAATAGATCCCTCCCAGCAACAATAGATACACCCCAGGAACAATAGACCTCTCGCAGCAAAAACAGACCACCCTCCCCCCACAAGAAATTACCGTCCACAACAATACTTCAGATCCACCCCAGCAACAATTACCCCCCCCCCCCAAACAACAACAATATGGATCTTCCAGCAACAATAGACCCCCCCCCCCCCCCCCCCCCAGCAACAATAGAATTTTTTTTTTGGTGCCTGGTGATTCTGATGAGAAGTTCCAACCAGAAATCCTTTGATCTGATGTGCACAACACCACTCCTGAGCTTCTCTGGATACCATCGCATAAGCCTGAAGTGACCCCCAGACTGCAAAGCTGGGGGTCATCGCCATTTGGTGAGTGGGGACACATGTGGGGGTGGTGTTTCTGCACCTGAAAAGTCTTGGAGCGTCTGTGGTCCATTGCACTTCAAAACGTTTCTTCTCATTGCGAATCAGAACATTCAGCACATTTATTTGGACTTTATTTACATGTTTTTTGCTTTGTATATTCATCTGCACTCATCTACACTTGGTTACACATGTTTAATAACATTTGCGAGTGCCACAATTTCATATTTTTACATTTCTAGTGAGTAGCACTTTGTGTGTGGCAGCTGCTTTAGTTTTCTTTTTCACTGTTTTTTTCACCAGTAAGCGCGAGTTTAAATTTTATATTATTAAATAGATCCATCCCAGCAACAATAGACCCCTCCCAGCAAAAACAGACCCCCCCCCCAGAAGAAATTACCTTCTGCAACAATACTGTAGATCCACCGCAGAAACAATAGATACTCCACCAACAATAGATCCCTCCCATCTAAAATAGACCCCCTCAAGAAAATACCCTCAGAAACAATACTATAGATCCATCCCAGCATCAATAGACCCCTCCCTCAACTGTAGATCTCTCCCATCAACAACTGATGACCTCAGCAACATAAAATCCCCCCGAGCAACAATAGATTCCCATAGCAGCCAACATGAATAGACCCTCCAGCACACCCCAGCGCCCCCCCTTGGCATTATATCCCCAACGTCCCCGCTGAAGAAAAGCCCTGCCTGTAGGTATCCTGCTGTCGGCACTCTTTTTTTGATATCCATATGATGTGGTGGTGCAACCAACAACTGACCTCTATGGAAATGTCGTTCCTTTTATATATTCTACGGACAAGGGGGCTGATTGGATGTGTGAGCGGGTCAGAATTACCCAGCTGATGTCCTCAGGATCTGTATGTGCTTGATGATAGGCCTCTGAGATATCTTGGGGAGGTCCATTGTTCCACATCGTATTAAGTCTGGTACTGTCCAGCAGAGGTGGATTGCAGCTTTCTCAACCACTTCAGCTCCGGAAGGTTTTACCCCCTTAATAACCAGGCCGTTTTTTTTTCTTAATTGGTTTGCTTGAAAGTTATGCCTACAAACTATGGGATATAGTATATAGTATACTGGATTTTTTTTATTTTTTATACTACTAATGGGGGTGACTTAAAACGGGACTGGGCAACACTGGCTGTGAATCTGACACTAACTGATGCTGGGGGGAACTGACTAAGTGGCACTGACATCATCAGGGAAATTAATACAGTGATCAGTGCTAATACTATACACTGTCACTGTATTAATGGCACTGGCTGGGACGGGGTTAACACGTAGGGCGAGCAATGTGTAATGTATGTAAAGTGTGCTGCACTTACTAAGTGATGTCTCAGTTTCTCATCCCTGCTTTGCAGGGATGAGAAACTGAGAGATCATTCCCTGCCTACAGAGCTCTGTGTTGTTTTCCAACACAGAGCTCTGGGCTGTGATTGGACACAGCCAATCAGCAGGTTCAGTCCTTGAATTATTAGCCGGGACTTGCCTACAGCGGCCGCTCGCCTACAGTATATTGCGGCAAGTAGTTAAACAGGGTGCCAAGGAATACTAAGGTTCCTCCAGAGGTGGTTAGCATTTTCTTGAGCACCCTCCTAGTTGGGCTGCTGCCTTTGGTTCGCCTTTGCAAATTTGGTTCGTTGGCACGCCTGTAATCAGCAGAGTTGCATGTGATTGCTTCTGGTTTCTGGGTTCTGCCGGCTGCCAATTTGATTGCTTTCCCCCTGTTTTTCGGAGACTTCCAGAACCTAGTGGGTGGGAGAGTCGAACAGGCAGCCTGAATATTTATGCAGCTCCAGCCAATCCCTGGGGAGGTGTGTCCAGAGAGTGGTTGGGGGATGCATAAATAGTTTGGAACTATAGAGAAAGGGGTTCTTTTAACTGGAGGAGACGAATCTAGCCAGGAGGGCTGCCTGCCCTTCCTCACCATCCTGCTGAGGTCCCGTCTGTGTTTAGCTGGGGGGGCCTATCCAGTCACAAGCCCTTTATGAGCTAAGAAGGGGCCACTGGAAGCTTCACAGTGGGGTCTGCCTGCTTGGGTCTTAGGAAGACATTCCAAGTATTGGGGGACGCTGTGAGTACAGATTAAGGGAGAAGGATCTCAGTGACCGTTGTTCTTGGTAACCCTTGCTGCACAGAGTATAAGGCTTACCTGGCCTAGGTCCTTGCTATAAGTGCCCCAGTGCTGTTCACTTTGTCCTACTATTTAAGGGGATTGGGTCAAGAAGCTGCTACCAGCGAAGTGTCCTCATTTTTTTTCTTGTTAGTGCTGGAGTATCCCTCGGCTTCCTGAACCCCATCCAGGTTAACTTACAATAGACTTTCAAAAGGGCAACCCCCTAGACTGTTTTTTTCCTGAGCCAAAGGAGTGGAAGTTGTTGTTTGCCTGGCTTCCTCTGCTGCACTGGTGGGAGATGCACCAGAGACACAAACCAGCGGCCCTTGTGGAGGTAGCACTACACAAGAATTGACCCTCCTACCACCAACCACCATTCTAAGGGTTTTCTTCCCCCATTGACCACCAAAGTAACAGGCCACTTCTCCACTGACCACATTTCCTTACTGACCAACAAATTAAAAATTACTGATCAGATTAATAGACTTTGAGTAGGAGATATAATTTGACCAGTGGTTTTCCAAGACCTAAAAATATTTCAAGGCTTCCTCCTTTGTAAAAGGTTGAGAAAGGCTGTTCTATGGTCTACCACTGATGTTTGCTGGATGGTGTGTCAAAGTGACCCCTCTCTCGCCAACTGTGTCAAAGTGACCCCTCTCTGGCCAACTGTCTCAAAGTGACCCCTCTCTGGCCAACTGTCTCAAAGTGACCCCTCTCTGGCCAACTGTGTCAAAGTGACCCCTCACTGGCCAACTGTGTCAAAGTGACCCCTCACTGGCCAACTGTGTCAAAGTGACCCCTCTCTGGCCAACTGTGTCAAAGTGATCCTTCTCTGGCCAACTGTGTCAAAGTGATCCCTCTCTGGCCAACTGTGTCAAAGTGATCCCTCTCTGGCCAACTGTGTCAAAGTGACCCCTCACTGGCCAACTGTGTCAAAGTGACCCCTCACTGGCCAACTGTGTCAAAGTGACCCCTCTCTGGCCAACTGTGTCAAAGTGATCCTTCTCTGGCCAACTGTGTCAAAGTGATCCCTCTCTGGCCAACTGTGTCAAAGTGATCCCTCTCTGGCCAACTGTGTCAAAGTGATCCCTCTCTGGCCAACTGTGTCAAAGTGATCCTTCTCTGGCCAACTGTGTCAAAGTGATCCCTCTCTGGCCAACTGTGTCAAAGTGATCCTTCTCTGGCCAACTGTGTCAAAGTGACCCCTCACTGGCCAACTGTGTCAAAGTGATCCTTCTCTGGCCAACTGTGTCAAAGTGATCCCTCTCTGGCCAACTGTGTCAAAGTGATCCTTCTCTGGCCAACTGTGTCAAAGTGACCCCTCACTGGCCATCTGTGTCAAAGTGATCCCTCTCTGGCCAACTGTGTCAAAGTGATCCCTCTCTAGCCAACTGTGTCAAAGTGATCCCTCTCTAGCCAACTGTGTCAAAGTGATCCCTCTCTAGCCAACTGTTTTAAAGTGACCCCTCTCTGACCTTCTGGGTCAAAGTGACCCCTCTCTGGCCAATTGTGTCAAAGTGATCCCTCTCTGGCCAACTGTGTCAAAGTGATCCCTCTCTGGCCAACTGTTTTAAAGTGATCCCTCTCTGGCCTTCTGGGTCAAAGTGACCCCTCTCTGGCCAATTGTGTCAAAGTGATCTCTCTCTGGCCATCTGTATCAAAGGGACCCCCCTCTGGCAAACTGTGTCAAAGTAATCCCTCTCAGGCCATCTGTGTCAAAGGGACCCCTCTCTGGCCTCTCTACCCTCAGAGATTTTGCTCCATAGTGACATGATAACATCACGCAGTTGCTACAGATTTGTTGGCTGCACATCCATGATACCGATCTCCCGCCACTCTTATCCACCACATCCCAAAGGTGCTCTATTGGATGAGATGTGGTGAGTGTGGAGGCCATTGGAGGACAGGGACCTCATTGTCCAGTGGTGAGATGATTGAAACTTTGTGACATGGTGCATTATCCTGCTGGAAGGAGCCATCAGAAGATGAGGGACACTGTGGTTATAAAGGGATGGACATGGTCAGCAACAATACTCAGGTAGGACATGGGGTTTAAACCATGCTCAATTGGTACTAAGGGGCCCAAAGTGTGCCAAGAAAATATCCCTCCCCCCCACCATTACACCATCACCTAGAGTTGCCACCTCATCCCTTTAAATCCGAACACTTTGAATTACACAGGTTCTGAGGCTAATTAAATGCAGATAAGGCACCAAGTGAGTTTAATTACCACCTTAATCAGCCACAGAACCCGTGTAATTCATATGTGTTCGGGTTTAAAGGAATGAGGTGGCAACCCTACCATCACCACCAGCCTGAACTGGTGATACAAGGCAGGATGGATCTACTCTGGTTTGACACTTCTAACCCCTTCACATATGATTGCTGTATGACAAATGTGTAGCACCCTGATGTTTAGGCAGAGTTGCTAGTAAATTTACCTGCCAGGTATAGCTGCCTTGGTCAATTGACAGGAAATCAATTGATTCCACCGTAATTCTGGAACTGCTGCACTTCTCTCTTCTGTCACTAGATGGCCGGGTGTCTGAGGGCATTAGATAATACAAGAGCATTGCAAGGACTTTAGGAATAGATGGAGTGTCTCAGCCTTTGGGCAGGGATCTTCTTGGGTCCCTTGGCCTGCTGGGAGAGCCTATTTATTTGGGTGGATCAGGTGATCGGGGTTCTGTGCCACCTGGACGGCTGTCTGGGTGGACGTGTTTTGTGTTGCCCCGGGCTGCTACGCTGGAGCCTGAGGCCTATCCCGGGGACATCAGGCTGCTAGGCTGTCTGAGGGCCTATCCAGAAGCAAGAGAGCAGCGTAGGGATGGGATGGAGGCTTGCAGTCCAGCCAACAGTAACGGTTTTGCTGGCCGGAGAACCTGTCGTGGTCGGAGGTAAAGGGGAAGCTGTCGCCACTAAGGGACCATCCACCTTATTTCCAGGGATCATAGTGAGTAGCTGAAGCAAGTACCGGAGCAGTATTCTCACCAGCCGGGGACGGTGAAGAATCTGGAAACTTCAGCCAGGGACCCAGCCAGCGGAGGTGACGCATGCAGAGCGGTCTTGTGTGCCAAGCCAGGGACCGAGCAGGCTAATGGGGTGATGCTTGAGGAGCATCTATGAGTGCCAAGCTAGGGACCCAGCAGAGAGGCGGGGGTGACGCTTGAGGAAGATACTACTGTGAAGATTGGAGGAGCTCAGGAGATCCAGTGGCAGTCAATCAGCGGGTCTAGGTGATAGACTGATAGCTCAGTTGAGTGAAGAGCTAAAAAAGGAGATTGTAGAGGAAGTGAAAGAGTACATTGCCATAGGAGACAGCGTGTCTACACATGCAGATGTGGTGTCCGGCCGGGTGCCTTTCCCTGCATGGCTGTCTACCTATAGAAGTCTTGGAGTCTGCTAATTCACATTGCAACTACTAAAGGGTGTCCTGGCCCTAACCCTCTCTCCCACAGTTCTGTTTAATAGAAAATAAGGCCCCTTTCACACTGGGGCGGTGGGGGCGTCGGCGGTAAAACAGCACTATTTTTAGCGCTGCTTTACCGTTGTTTTTGCAGCGGTGTTCGGCCACTAGCAGTGCGGTTTTAACCCCCGCTGGTGGCCGAAAAAGGGTTAAAACCGCTCGCATAGCGCCGCTATAGCCGCGGTATAGCCGCGCTGCCCCATTGATTTCAATGGGCAGGAGCGGTTTAGGAACGGTGAATACACCGCTCCTTCACCGCTCCAAAGATGCGGTTTGCAGGAGTTTTTTTTTTCTCCTGCCAGCGCACCGCTTCAGTGTGAAAGCCTGAGGGCTTTCACACTGAAGAAACAGTAACGGCAGTTTTAGGTCGGTGTGCAGTCGCTCTTTTTAGCGCAATAACGCCTGCGAACCGCCCCAGTGTGAAAGGGGACTAAATCTCCTTGCATCCAAGAAGTGTCTGGCGCCCATTAATCTACCTACATTGCACCCACCATGCCTCCTAACCCACTCTACATGTCAGGATGTCAGCTGTCCCTAACTCTGGAGGTCACCATTAGGCCTGGAGAGGCTCGGGACTTGGCTACAAATGATTAGGTCATCTTACATATATATATATATATATACATATATATATATATATATATATATATATATATATACATATATATATATATATATATATATATACATACATATACATACATATATATATACATACATATATATATATATATATATATATATATATACACATACATATATATATATATACATACATACATACATACATACATACATACATATATATATATGTATGTATGTATGTATTACCTATTGGGGTTATTGTCAAGTTGAGGGAACCTTTATAGCCCGGCCAACCCAGTCCATTGAGGTTCAGTTCAAACTCTGGACTGCATGGTTGGTCACAGAGACATGTTTTAAATCACATTCACTCATGTAAATGTCTTTTATCTTTGTCCTAATCTTTTTCATCAATGATTTGTAATAAATAAACATTGTTGACTTTTAAAAAAAATAGAAAAATATGCCTGAAAAGTCCACTCTGCTGTATGTAGGCTATGCACACCTATGCCTAGACTGATCTTTGAGCTAGAGGAAGAATGCCGAAAATGCTGTGTGCCTGGCTGTGTATGCTGTGACTGGGGCATATAGGCCCAAATTACTAGCAGCTCCTGCGGGGCTAACGCTACACTATATAATAGCTTTGCTTTTATTGTCAACAGCGGTATTGCTTACCCGTGGAAAGAGGCAAACACCAGGACCTCAGATATATTACAAGTCATACAGTAAGTAATTCCTGATTAAAGTGTAACCAGCTGCTATTTATTTTATTACAAGAAATTGTTGCCTACCATGAGGTCTTCATCAGTCCTGCAAACTGCCAGTAGTGTTCTCCGCAGCAGTACCACCTCTTCGCTCATTGTAGAGAAGGTCTATCCCCTCTTCCTGTTTCTGGGTGACACCAGATCATTTACGGGAGCAGTGGTGCCACCCAGGGGTGCTTATTGCCACATCAAACTACAATTGTATGCGCCTACGCACCCCTCGCTGGCATGTCTGACCGCACAGCAGGATGAGTTAGAGCACAACCTCCTCTCACTCCTGGCATGCGTTTGCACTTTAGCCAGGGCAAGGACAAGGAGGGGGGCAAGGGGGGGCACATGCCCTGGGCAAAGTGATTTAATATAAAGGGATGAGGGGGGCGCACTGGATGCTTCTCTTGTTCCTCGATTACAAAAGTGACTGAAGTGATACTCCTGGCAGAAGAAGCCGGGTCCCAATAGCTGCTGAAAGGAGGATTCTGCTCTCTCCTCCATCCTGAGGGTAGGAAAGGGTGGTGCTGAAACTAAAAACACACCTTATGCCCCGTACACACGATAGGATTTTCCGACAACAAAATCCATGGGATTTTTTCCGACGGATGTTGGCTCAAACTTGTCTTGCATACACACGGTCACACAAATCTTGTCGGAAATTCCGATCACCAAGAACGCGGTGACGTACAACACGTACGACGAGTCGAGAAAAATGAAGTTCAATAGCCAGTGCGGCTCTTCTGCTTGATTCCGAGCATGCGTGGAACTTTTGTGCGTCGGAATTGTGTACACACGATCGGAATTGTCCGTCGGAAAATTTGAGATCCAGATCTCAAATTTTGTGTGACGGAAATTCCAATGGAAAAAGTCCAATGGAGCCCACACAAGGTCGGAATTTCCAACAACGAGCTCCCATCGAACATTTTCAGTAGGAAATAGAAATAGGAAATAGACTAAGACTGGGATGCCATTAAAGTTCATGTGCGTGTAAAGGCAGCGTCCCAATACTTTTGGTAATATAGTGTATGTGTTACTTAAAGTTGCAGCGACTTCAAAGTAGTTCATGCACTACTTTGGTCCGACTCTCATGCAACTTGAGGGCCATAGACTTCAATGTTGCCCATCAAAAGTTGCATGAAAGTCATACCTGAATGTTATACAATGCAACAGTTGTGCAACAGTTGTCCATTATCACTGGTCAAAGCCAAAGTCGTATTCAAGTTGCACCCATCCAAAGTTGTACTCCAAAGTCTGCGCAACTTTGGAGTTGTACAAGTTTGAATAGAGCCTTAACTGACCTCTGCAGATGGAAGTTTGTGCCTTTGATCTGTAGATGAAAATGCAGAAAGTTACAAAATGAAACAATGTTTCATTGTATTTTTCTGCATTCATGGCTGAGCGATGTTGTTGATAAACATTGCCAGACTACTTTTTTTTTTTTTTGACAGCTCCTGCTGCCGGGACTCGGCAATGCAGCTGTGATTAATCAGACCTGAATTGCAGAGTACTGTGACAGGGGGGATTCCGACAGCAGGGCAGAAGGACTGGACGTACTGGACACGCCCTGTGTACAATGATGACGTTTTTTGGGGCGTGTCTAGTACGCCCAGAGTCTGCAACTAGTTAAACTGGTCTTTGAAATTGACAAATGCAACAATTTAGAAATCGGATGAAAGGTTTAGCGCCGGGAAACACTTTTTGAAAGATTAAAAGTGCATTTTATATACAACTATATAGCAAAATAAGGGACAAATGAGAAGGAAAGAGGGACAGGCGGACATTGCTCCAAGTCAAGGTCAGTTCCTCGAAATCCGGGACATTTGGGAGCTATGCTCTTATGTTTGGTGGCAGAGAATGAGACCATCTGGATTTTCAATCCACAGCAAACTTAACCCAGTACACTGCAAACACTGGTCCACGGAGGAACCCTGTGCATTTATTATTATATTATAATTGTACAGGATTTATATTGTGCCAACAGTCTGTGCAGAGCTTTGCAGGATAAAAGGAGACAGGACAGTTAACATACAGGCCAATACAAGAGGTTTAGGAGGGCCCCGCTCGAGGAGCTTACAATCCGAAAGGGAGGGGGAGGAGGTGTAAAAAAGGTCATAACTGTGGGGGTTGTACACAGGGCGGGGACAAGGGGTGGACAGGAGGGGCAGCTGCCCTGGGCATTGTGGTATCATGTGAGGTGCAGGGGCCCCACAATGAGATTTGGGGCGGGGGGGGGGGGTTGTGTTGAGTGGGGGAATTTGGGGGGCAACAGGGGGTAAGAATTGTTCTAGGAGGGGAAATGTCTGTGTGTGTGTGTGCTAGGAAAAGTGATTGGGGGGGGGGGGGTTGTATTGGGAGGGGGATAAGTGAAAAGGATTTGTGATAGAAGAGGTGATATGGTAGAAAGAGAGGGGAGGGTATTTGTGCTGGGAGGGGACATTTTTTTTGGTGGGGTGAGAATTTGTGCTAGTAGGGTTGATTGAAGGGTATTTGCGCTAGGAGGGGAAATTGGGGGGGGGGGGGTTGCGCAAGGAGAGGGATGTGGAGTGGGGGTGAGGATGTGTACTTGGAGGGGAAACTTGAGGAGTATAGGATTTGTGTTAGGTGGAGTAATACATTTGTTTTTTGGGGGGGGGGGGTTGGGGACAAAGAGGAATTGAGCTGGAAGGGGGGATGGGATTCAGCAGCATTGTCCTGGGAGGAGGGGGGATTTATGCTTAGGTATAAAGCATGCAGATTAGTGCTCAATTTTCTTTTGGGGGGGGGGATTTTTTTCTAACACATCATACTCATACATCTTGGGGGGGGGGGGGGGCAATGTCCTGGCACTTGTTGTACATATCGCAATGGTCAAAGTAGAGATTATTAGGTGGAGGTGGGACAGACTTCCGTGAATAGATGGTTTTTCAGGGATCGCCTAAAGGCAGACAGAGTAAGAGATTACTGGTACAGACTGGGGTAAAGAGTTTCACAGGATGGGAGAGGCTTTGGACGAATTGGAGTAGGGAGTTCCAGTGGATGGAAGAGACTTGGGAGAAGTCCCATGAGAATGGGAGGAAGTGACGAGGGAGCTAACGACAAGGAGGTCTTGGTAGGAGTGGAGATGATGGCTTGGGTGATATTTGGAGACAAGATTGGTGATGTAGATGGGCGGAGAGTTGTGGATAACTTTGTATGTAGTAGTTACTATTTTGATTGTTTTTTTTTAAATGCAGTTTTTATTTGTAAGAAAAGTAGAAAATGCTTTTCCAAAGATACATTACAGCAAGGATTGCAAATTAGAGACTTTGTTTTCAAAAAAAATCTGCAATGAAAGAATAAAATCAATCCTTCAATCATCCCAAGGTAAAGAAAACAAGGTAGTCAATCTAGCCAGAGCCAAAGAGCACTCCGGCCATGATAAAAGATAGGTGAAAGTACCCGGTACAAAACATTAGCATACAAAGCAATGGCTTGCGATTCCCTACTAGCAACATATCCGAAAGCTGAGGGATTGGCAGAGTGGAGTGGTGGCCAGTGGAAGGATTGGCAGAGAGGGGTGGTGGCCAGTGGAAGGATTGACAGAGAGGGTTTGTAGCCAGTGAAAGGATTGGCAGAGAGGGTTGGTTGTCAGTTGAAGGGATTGACAGAGAGGGGTGGTGGCCAGTGGAGGGATTGGCAGAGAGGGGTTGTAGCCAGTGAAAGGATTGGCAGAGAGGGGTTGTAGCCAGTGAAAGGATTGGCACAGAGGGGTGGGCGCCAGTGAAGGAATTGGCATAGAGGGGTGGGGGCCAGTGAAGGAATTGGCAGAGAGGGGTGGCAGCCACAGAGTGGTTGGTAAGATGGATGAGTCTAGCGGCAGCATTTGTTTTAGACTGAAGTGGGGGAGGGGGGTAGTCTTTGTAGAGGTCAACAAGATATATGAAGTAAAGAGAAAAAATGTAGAGAAAGAGAGAAAAGAAAAGAAGGACTAAGAGCAGAAACGGGGAATGGAGAGAGACAGTAGCAGAGGATAACAGAGGGGCACTGGGAGGCATGGGAGGAAAGCCGCGAGACATCTTAAGCAGGGGCTTTAAAGCAAGTCCAAGGGTCCCAGAGTATTTGGGATTTTATATGTTGGGCTAGTGAAAGCCTGTCAAGAGCTTGGCAGAGAGGGATGGTGGCCAGTGGAGGGTTAGGCAGAGAGGGGTTGGAGGCCAGTGTAGAGATTGGCAGAGAGGGGTGGAGGCCAGTGTGATGATTGACAGAGAGGAGTGGTGGCCAGTAAAGGGATTGGCAGGGAGGGGTGGTGGCCAGCGGGAGGATTGACAGGGTGGGGTGGTGGCCAGTGGAAGGATTGGCAGAGAGGAGTGGTGGCCAGTGAAGGGATTGGCAGGGAGGGGTGGTGGCCAGTGGAAGGATTGACAGAGAAGGGTGGTAGCCAGTGGAGGGATTGGCAGAGAGGGATGAAGGCCAGTGGAGGGATTGGCAGAGAGGGGTAGTAGCCAGTGGAAGGATTGGCAGAGAGGGATGGGGGCCAGTGAAGGGATTGGCAGAGAGGGGTGGGGGCCAGTGTAGGGATTGGCAGAGAGGGGTGGTGGTCAGTGGAGGGATTGACAGAGAGGGGTGGCTGTCAGTGGAGGGATTGGCAGAGAGGGGTGGTAGCCAGTGGAAGGATTGACAGAGAAGGGTGGTAGCCAGTGGAGGGATTGGCAGAGAGGGATGAAGGCCAGTGGAGGGATTGGCAGAGAGGGGTAGTAGCCAGTGGAAGGATTGGCAGAGAGGGATGGGGGCCAGTGAAGGGATTGGCAGAGAGGGGTGGGGGCCAGTGTAGGGATTGGCAGAGAGGGGTGGTGGTCAGTGGAGGGATTGACAGAGAGGGGTGGCTGTCAGTGGAGGGATTGGCAGAGAGGGGTGGTAGCCAGTGGAAGGATTGGCAGAGAGGAGTGTTGGCCAGTGGAGGGATTGACAGAGAGGGGTGGCTGTCAGTGGAGGGATTGGCAGAGAGGGGTGGCTGTCAGTGGAAGGAGTGGCAGAGAGGGGTGGGGGCCAGTGAAGGGATTGGCAGAGAGGGGTGGGGGCCAGTGAAGGGATTGGCAGAGAGGGGTGTTGACCAGTGAAGGGATTGGCAGAGAGGGGTGGAGGCCAGTGGAAGAATTGGCAGAGAGGGGTGGGGGCCAGTGAAGGGATTGGTAGAGAGGGGTGGGGGCCAGTGAAGGGATTGGTAGAGAGGGGTGGGGGCCAGTGAAGGGATTGGCAGAGACGGGGGGCAGCCACAGATCGGTTGGTGAAATGGATGAGTCTGGCGGCAGCATTTGTTTTAGACTGAAGTGTGGGGGTTGGGGGTAGTCTTTGTAGAGGTCAGCCAATGAAAAGAGAGTTTATTTGTAAAATTAGTTTTACAAATTAATTATTATCTGTAAAATTAACATATTATTTCAAATACTGAAAGAAAAATACATAAACATCAGTTTTTACCTGTTGAACGCTCTAAGTAAAAAAAAATCTTCTAAATTTAATTCTGACCATCCACAAATAAATGTGTCATGTGACTGTCAGCGATGCAGGAAGGGAGGCTCTGTTTTAGTGGATCCTATAGGAATTTCACCACCATAAATCTACCATTGAGGTGGTGGAATTGGCATTCACTGGACTAAGACAAGAATTCTCCAAGCAGCTACAGTCCAGTTGTGATGTTTCTAAGCCCAATGAAAACACATGGAGAAGGTCACACATGAGACATCCAACCTGCTTGGTCAACCATACAACCAATCGTGTGCATTCCAGCACCCCAACATTGTATTGGGATGTTAATTGTATTGTGATTTGGTGATTTGCTACAACGTTACAATTTAAGCCTCTGAAAACCCAACAACTCTATGGTGATGCCAAACCCTCCAAAAAGTGAGGAGGGTTCTCATAGACTGTTCAGTCAGTCTTTTCACACATTCTTGATCATCTGTTCACCCACAGAGCTAGAATAGAAACTGAACTACCTACCGTTACAATTTCCTGCCCATCACTCCACGATTACTTGTGCGACTAAACAAGCTGGTCTCAATGGTGCAATTGGGCTTTCACATAATTGAGTTTAATAGCTATGGATATAATATTTGCTCAGCAAATGCAAATTATTTTTCATAATTTTCTTTCTGCAGCTAGCGTATCTACTGGAAGGACGATACAAGGACACTGTGGAGGAGTACTATGTGGTGGATTGTCGCTATCCATATGAGTATGCCGGGGGACATATCAAGGTATGTTATCTCTAATGTAACTTATCTGATCTACTGGATGTACATGGACTTTGGGTTAAGCTATTCAACAATTTACCTTAGATTGTGGAAATTAATATCACGCAGACTTTCAATAAGTAGGTATAAGCTTAGGGGCGATTCTTCCTACAAGTGAGATGTCACTACACAGAATTCAGCCTTTTACCAAAACTAAAACCTCTCCTTCTGCCACACTTGGCTGATGGAACCCGTCAAACTTGCTTGTAATGTGGAAGGTATCTTCTGTATGGACAGGTTGAAGGTGGCAATGACTGTTGTTTGCCTACAGCTACCAGACAAGGCTTTTTTCAACACTAATAAAATATTTCCTTCTGTAGCACCCTTCTAGAAGTAAAGTAGGCTGCTAAGTAAATTTAGTTTGGCTCCACTGTAGTCGGTGGAGTAGGGGTTGATTTATTAGGGCTGCTCAGAGGCTTAGAAGAAGAACAAGGTACGTAGCCTGAATATTTATGGAACACCAACCAATCCCTGGGGAAGTGTGCCCATTTGGTGGTGGAAAGCCTATGCATAGTCTGAGGCCTGAGGAGCAGGGGCAAAGTATCTGAGTCCAGTCCTGCTGGAGAAGACCCCCGTGCAGGGGGGGTTGTGACCCTGGGCAAGATTTCTAGAAGAATTTGTTAGGAAGATAACCAGGTCTCAGCTAGGCTTAGCTGTGGGGGTCTATTTGCAAGTTGAGAACCAAGGATCGAGTTGGGTCAGGAGAAGCTCACTGGAGGGAGCCAGGAGAAAGTTGGTGGGAAAGAGTCCAGCTGTCCTATGGTGGTGTGAGCCTACATCTCCCTCACTAGAGAGAGTCTGGTGGATATCTGCAGGAGGCAACTGATGATCCTGTGGCTATGTGAGTATGCAACCCCAGTGCTGAAGAGTTAGTAACTGTGTGTAGCTTTTAGACTCTGGAAGGAGTACAAGTCACCATCAGCATAGAGATCACATGGGACTTTCCTCTTTGTAGTGCACAGAAAGTGGGGAGCCCTTATGTTATTCACTTCTACAGTTTTCTGGGGTATCCGATGCATCCCCTTCCTATCTCAGTTCATCGTTCCTATTAAAAAACCCTAAAAAGGGTGCCTTGACGGAAAAAAGGTTAAAAAACACTGTTCTTTATGGCACTCTAGCCAAACCCTGGGGAGGTATGCCCAGTAGGTGGAGAAAGAGCCCATAAATAGTCTGAAGCCTGGGCAGCAGCAGTGTGCAGGCTTCCTTGGTCCAGTCCTGCAGGAGGAGACCCGTGTGCAGGGGCTCTGCCCATGGAGCAGGATCCTAGAAGAAGTCTTCAGGAAGACACAGGGGTCCCAGCTAGGCTTAGCTGGGGGGCCTATTTGCAAATATGTGATTGGGGATTAAATTGGGTCTGGAGAAGCTCACTGGAGGGAGCCAGGAGGAAGTTGGGTGGAAAGAGTCCAGCTGTCCTATCGTGGTGTGAGTGTACATCTCCCTCACTAGGAGGAGCCTGGTAGTTACTGGAGGAGGCAACTGATGATCCACATGTAGATGACCCCAGTGCTGAAGAATAGCTTGTAGCTTAACTCTGAAAGGAGCACAGGTCACCAACAGTATAGAGATCCTGTGGAACATTTATTTTTGTGCAGCATAGCTAGAAGCTAAGGAGTAGTGTTGGGCGACCGGTTCTGCCTGAGCATGAACACCAACCGGTGCGTGCTGTGTCAGTGATGTCGCAAGGGGGCAGTGCCACCTGGTGACGTCACCAAGTTGCTCCGCCCTTACCTACAAAAGAACTGTCAAACGGCAAGCCAGCCATTTGGCGGGTTTGCCTTCAGGATGGGCGGACCGATTTTCTTTTTCGGTCCGGCGGTGGCAGCATGATTGATGATGGATTTACATTGGTGGACACTTTTTTTTAATTTTAAATAAAGGAATTGTCACGATCAGGAACTGTCTCTGTGTTTTTATTACTAATGACTAAGGGGACCCCCCCCCCCCCCCCCCACAGACACTATATTTAAAGGAATTTTTCATTTTTATTGTTGCACTTTAAGCATCATTAAAATCACTGCTCCTGCTCTTTTTAAAAAAAAAAAAAAATTAGCATTGATACATGTCCCCCAGGGCAGTACCCGGACACCCATACCCCTTTTATGGCCAATTACTTGCATATAAGCCTTCAAAATGGGCAATTTTAATATCTCATGTTCGGCTCCCACAGACTTCTATGGAGTTCGAGGCAGAACATTTCCTCTGTTCGGGAGTTCTGCTGCGAACCGAACAGTTGTTCAGTTTTATGCCCCGTACACACGATCGGACATTGATCAGACATTCCGACAACAAAATCCATGGATTTTTTCAGACGGATGTTGGCTCAAACTTGTCTTGCATACACACGGTCACACAAATGTTGTCGGAAAATCTGATCGTTCTAAACGCGGTGACGTAAAACACGTACGTCGGGACTATGAACGGGGCAGTAGCCAATAGCTTTCATCTCTTTATTTATTATGAGCATGCGTGGCACTTTGTCCGTCCGATTTGTGTACACACGATCGGAATTTCCGACAACGGATTTTGTTGTCGGAAAATTTTATATCCTGCTCTCCAACTTTGTGTGTCGGAAAATCCGATGGAAAATGTGTGATGGAGCCTACACACGGTCGGAATTTCCGACAACAAGGTCCTATCACACATTTTCCATCGGAAAATCCGACTGTGTGTACGGGGCATTACAGTTTATCTGGGTATCCCATGCTACCCCCTCCCTATCCTCTCCCTATTCAAGTTCATCATTCTTAATTAAAAAACTAAGAACAAAAACAAAAGAGGAACCTTTGGACTGTTCTTTGGAGCCAGTGGAAGAGTGCAGAAAATGCGGCGTGCCTGGCTGTGTGTGCTCTAAGGGAGAAATAAGCCCAAATTCCCCAGCGATTCCTTAGAGGGTTCGCTACATGTCTAACGAAAATGGAAACTTCTACATACACATAACCGTGAAAGGGCTCGGACACTACGCTGTTTGCTTTCAGCAAACCTCAATGCTACCAATATATAGTAACTACGGCAGTCTGGACAGAGGCCAATGGTGTCTGGATTCCAATCCAAAGGATATTGAACCAAAAGTTCAATTTAGCTCTATTATTCTACTATCTCTGGTTGTTTGGTATAATTATCACTGTTATGCCCCGTACACACGGTCAGATTTTCCGATGGAAAATGTCCGATCGGAGCGTGTTGTCGGAAATTCCGACCGTGTGTGGGCTCCATCGGACATTTTCCATCGGATTTTCCGACACACAAAGTTGGAGAGCAGGAGATAAAATTTTCCGACAACAAAATCCGTTGTCGGAAATTCCGATCGTGTGTACACAAATCCGACGGACAAAGTGCCACGCATGCTCAGAATAAATAAAGAGATGAAAGCTATTGGCCACTGCCCCGTTTATAGTCCCGACGTACGTGTTTTACGTCACCGCGTTCAGAACGATCGGATTTTCCGACAACTTTGTGTGACCGTGTGTATGCAAGACAAGTTTGAGCCAACATCCGTCGGAAAAAATCCATGGATTTTGTTGTCGGGATGTCCGAACAAAGTCCGACCGTGTGTACGGGGCATTACGCCGTCAGTACTAGTACCAGTCAAATGTTAGTATTGTTACCGGTAACGTTTTGTTTTCTCACGCAGGGAGCCTGGAATTTATATAAAGAAGAACTTCTAGCAGAATATTTTCTGAAGAGAGCGTCTCCTCCTGAGAGTCGAGCAGTGCTGATATTTCATTGTGAATTCTCCTCTGAGAGAGCCCCAAAACTGTACGTACAACTAAATCTAGCTTCAACTTCAGAGACGGTACATGCTTTCTGCGTATACAACGGGGGGGGGTGTACCTACAAGGGTCGCAATTGCGACCCGGCCTCATGCTCCGGGGGGGGCCATGTGGCTCCCCTGTACACCTGGACAGGAGGGGCGGCGGATGCAGCGGCATATAGAGGAACTGATGCCCTCCATTTTCCTCTTGCAGCTGCTGAAAGCCGGCTTCTCCTCCACTCCCTCCCGCAGGCATTGAACAGCTGCAGGAGGAAAATGGAGGAAATTGTTTCCTCTCTTTGCAGCCGCTTCCTCTCCTGTCCAGGTCCTGCTGCTCCCGAGCCCATGTGTGGCCCCACCTCCATAAGCCCCCCCCCAATGCCCCCCCCCCCCCCCCGCCGCCAGATTCCCCCCTCCCAGATGGTAAATATGTCATTTACCAGCCCCTTCCTTTTCTGAATGGACAGTGATTGGTACCGATCACTGACTATGTCAATTCATAACTGAAGCATTGTAAGGGCCTCTGCCCTACAACCCTGGCCGGTGGTTGTGGGGTCTGCGGGCGTGGGGGGGCTTATCAGGATATGGAAGCCCCCTTTAGCAAGGCCACTAGAATGCACCCCCCCTAATTGAATGAGTAAGGGTTACATAGCACCCCTACTCATTCACCCCCAAAAAAATGTGTAATGTAAAAAATAAAAATAAGCGTCCCCTGGTAAAAAAAAATTAACATTAAATAGATATGCTGGCTGCCACCAGGCGTTGATTTCCTGCACGTTTTCACTACTAAAATACCACATGACTTCACAAAATAACTCATGCGGTATTTTGGTAGAGGTTTTTTTTTTTTTTTTAGTGAATGCCAAAAAAGCGCATGCATTGCTCGGATGCGGTAAGATACTGCTGTGTGAATGGAGCACAAAATGAGTTAAAATAAAACATTATACAGTGCCTTGAAAAAGTATTCATACCCCTTGACATTTTCCACATTTTATCACGTTGTAACACAAATGTATTTGTAGCAAGGTCCCGGGCCTCCTTCGGTCTAATGAGGACCTCCAGGGCCAGAGATAGCTGACATCCTTCTGTATGTGGTGGGTTGTGAGGCATGGTGGGTGCAAGGTAGTTAAAGTCATTGGGCCCCAGACACTTCTTGAATGCAAAAGAGATTTCTATTTCTCTTAATAGAACTTTGGGAGAGAGGGTTAGGGCCAGGACACCCTTAGGTAGCTGCAAAATTAATTGGCAGACTCTGAGACTTCAATAGGAGGACAGCCATGCGGGGAAGGGCATCCGGCAAGACCCCACATCTACATGTGCAGGAATGCTGTCTCCTATGGGAACAGTCTTTAACAGTTCCTAACACAAAGCGTAACAGTTCTTTCACTTCCACTACAATCACTTCTTGTAGTTCTTCAGCCCACTGAGCTCCCGGTCACTCTCACTAGACTAGATGAATCCCTTGAGCTCCTCCAATCTTCAGGGTGGTATCTTCCTCAAGCGTCACCCCGCTTCTCCGCTGGGTCCCTAGCTTGGCACTCTAGATACCTCTCAAGCTTCACCCCACTGGCCTGCTCGGTCCCTGGCTTGGCACACAAGGCTGCTCTTCAAGCGTCACCTCCGCTGGTTGGGTCCCTGGCTTGATACCCACTGAAGTTTCCCCCGATTGGTGGGAATACTGCTCCGGTACTTGCTTCAGTTACTCACTGTGGTGCCTGGTAATAAGGTGGATGGCTCCTTAGTGGCGACATCTTCCCATCTACCACCGACCACGACAGGTTCTCCGGCCGGCAGAACCGTCAATTCTGGTTGGACTGCAAGCCTCCATCCCAACCCTGCTCTGCTCTCTTTCTTCTGGAGAGGCCCTCAGACAACCTAGCATCCAGATGTGCCCGCCCGGGATAGGCCCAATCTCTGGCCGAGCAGCCCGGGCAGTACAACACACGTCCAGCCAGACAGCCGTCCAGGTGGAACAGATAAAAAAAAAAGTAAACTACTGCAGACCTTTTATTTTATTTTGCTTCAGATGGCACAGAACAGCGATCACCTGACTCCACCCGAATATATAGGTTCTTCCAGCAGGCCAAGGGATTTAAGATAACCCCTGCCCATTGGCTGAGATACCCCATATACCCATAACCTGACCTTGCAGTGCCCTTCTCATAACTAGTACCACCGGGTACCCGGCCACCTAGTGGTAGAAGAGAAAAGTGCAATAAGGTCAAACTTAGGGAGAAATCAATTGATCTCCAACAATTAGCCAAGATGACTATTCCTGGCAAGTAAATTTTTAAGGAGCAACCCTGCCTAAACTCCAGGGCGCTACATCTTTTATTGGGATTTTTTGTGAAAAACCAACACAAACTGGCACATAATTGTCAAGTGGAAGGAAAATGATAAATGGTTTTCACATGTATTTGGCGTGTATTTGTATTCAGCCCCCCTTTACTCTGATACCCCTAACTAAAATCTATTGCAACCAATTGCCTTCAGAAGTCACCTATTTAGTAAGTAAACACTACCTGTGTGTAATTTAACTTCAGTATAAATACAGCTGTTCTGTGAAGCCCTCAGAGGTTTGTTAGAGAACCTTAGTGAACAAACAGCATCATGAAGGCCAAGGAACACACCAGACAGGTCAGTGAAAAAGTTGTGGAGAAGAATAAAGCAGGGTTAGGTTATAAAAAAAATCTCCCAAGCTTTGAACATCTCACGGAGCTCTGTTCAATCCATCATCGGAAAATGGAAAGAGTATGGCACAACTGCAAACCTACCAAGACATGGCCGTCCACCTAAACTGACCGGCCGGGCAAGGAGAGCATTCATCAGAGAAGAGCCAAGAGGTCCATGGTAACTCTGGAGGAGCTGCAGAGATCCACAGCTCAGGTGGGAGAATCTGTCCACAGGACAACTATTAGTCGTGTTCTCCACAAATCTGCCCTTTATGGAAGAGTGACAAGAAGAAAGACATTGGTGAAAGAAAGTCATAAGAAGTTCTGTTTGCAGTTTGTGAGAAGCCATGTGGAGGACACAGCAAACATGTGGAAGAAGGTGATCTGGTCACATGAGACCAAAATTCTACTTTTTGGCCTAAAAGCAAAACGCTATGTGTGGTGGAAAACTAACACTGCACATCACCCTGAACACACCATCCCCACCGTGAAACATGGTGGTGGCAGCATCATGTGGTGGGGATTTTTTTCTTCAGCAGGGACAGGGAAGCTGGTCAGAGTTGATGGGAAGATGGATGGAGCCAAATACAGGACAATCTTAGAGGAAAATCTGTTATGCTCTGTACACACGATCGGACATTGATCGGACATTCCGACAACAAAATCCATCGGATTTTTTCGGATGGATTTTGGGCCAAACTTGTCTTGCATACACACGATCGCACAATGTTGTTGGAAAATCCGATCGTTCTGAATGCAGTGACGTAAAACACGTACATCGGGACTATAAACGGGGCAGTAGCCAATAGCTTTCATCTCTTAATTTATTCTGAGCATGCGTGGCACTTTGTGCGTCGGATTTGTGTACACACGATTGGAATTTAAGCGATCGGATTTTGTTGTCGGAAAATTTTATATCCTGCAATCAAACTTTGTGTGTCGGAAATTCAGACGGAAAAAGTAGGATGGAGCCCACACACGATCCGAATTTCCGACAACACAATCCGATCCCACTTTTTGCATCGGAAAATCCAACCGTGTGTACAGGGCATGAGAGTCTGCAAAAGACTTGAGACTGGGGCGAAGGTTCACCTTCCAGGAGGACAACGACCCGAAACATACAGCCAGAGCTACAATGGAAAGGTTTAGATCAAAGCATATTCATGTGTTAGAATGGCCCAGTCACAGTCTAGACCTAAATCACATTGAGAATCTGTGGCAAGACTTGAAAATTGCTGTTCACAGACGTTCTCCATCCAATCTGACAGAGCTTGATATATTTTGCAAAGAAGAAGAATGGGCAGAAATGTCCCTCTCTAGATGTGCAAAGCTGGTAGAGACATCCCCAAAAAGACTTGCAGCTGTAATTACAGTGAAAGGCGGTTCTACAAAGTATTGACTCTGGGGGGCGCCATACAAATGCCCCCCCCCCACACTTTTCACATATTTATTTGTAAAAAGTTTTTAAAACAATTTTATAATTTTCCTTCCACTTCACAATTACGTGCCACTTTGTATTGATCTATCACATAAAATCCCAACAAAATACATTTATGTTTTTGGTTGTAACAGGACAAAATGTGAAAAATGTCAAGAGGTATGAATACTTTTTCAAGGCACTGTATCGTCACTATGATAGTCTAAGACAGGCCATAGATGAAGCAACTTTCTTTACTACAACCACGGGTTGCAGGAAAGAAAATTGTATGATTCCCCCATCAACACTGTTGGTGTTGATGGGGTAATCCCTCCCATGGAGCTGTTGCAGAAGGGGGGGCGGCAGGGAGCCACTGGCAATAATCCCATGTAAAACTCTGACATGCTGGTTTTACCCAAGTCGATCCATGGATCAACTTGGATACAATCAGCCTGCCCATACATGGTTTGAATCTTGGCTGGTCGAGCAGGATCGAAATTCGGCTGCTGAATCAGACGTATTTCAATCCATCTTTGGTCAGCATAATGCATTTATTACTATGGTTTTATATCCCACTAAATTTCATTTCTTCTGTTCTCACTTAAGGTGCCGTATATTAAGAAATCTGGACAGGAAGGAGAACATATATCCCCGTTTATATTACCCTGAACTCTACTTGCTGAAGGGAGGATATAAGGAGTTTTATGAAAACTTTACGGTATGTATTCCTATGAAAGGTGGAATATCTGAAAAATTATTAATTGATGAATCAACATAAGAATAGGAGTGCTGAGAGTAAATAGAGTAAGTGATATGGTATTTCAGTGTGAAGCAAGGAACCATTAGGATGGTAATATATTGCAGATAATCCCAAAGCCCCCCCCCCCCCCCAGGAGCTGCTTGGCGTGATGGTTCCTCTGTTCTGCTACGACTCCTTAAACTGCTGGGTCCCCACTGACACACCTGGTTATAGACTGAAGGCAGCTCACACCTGTGCAACTTACAGCCCTTACATACAGCCTTTTAATGGGTTGGTGTACATGTTCCTAAGGAAGGGGTACCCCTGGAGGTAATTGCATAGTACTTGGGGGCACTTCTGTAGGTGGTGCACATGTAGTTGTCCGCTTAAGACTGCACACAAAAGATGACTGATGGGCTGTTACGTAAGGGCAGACTCTGTTGGTAATGACTGTAGGCAGTGAGAAATTAGACTAGGTTGTCCCATTCACCACTCCAGGTATACAACTGATCCGGTCCCATATGCTTAAGGCTCGATAATCCCAGGAGGCTTAGTTCTCACGGTCAGGTCCTCAAGATCAGATCCATACTGGCTTAGACACATATGGCACGTCCTCCAGCTCTGGTACCAGGACACAGCAACACTTTATGGCTCAGCTTCTGTTGTAGACAAACATGGCTCCAAAATCTGCAAGACTCTAGCCCAGTGCTCAAGAACTGAGTCTGCATACAGTCCTCAGTGGCTCCGGATCAGCTTTCACCAGTTCTCTTTCTCTCTTTCTTTTAGGGCATACTCAAGCAGCATGGGTCTGCACTCTTTCTTTTCTAGGGCGGCACTGTCCAAATCTCTGGTAATTTGCCCAAGAAACATTCTGGCTGCTCCTCCCCAGTGGTGCAGGGAATCCTGAGTATTAAAGTCTGCAGCTCCCTTAGCCTCCATTGACTTGTATTGTGCAGCGCCCCTTTTAGGACTACAGTTCCCAGAATCCATTGCACTGCATAGGAAGTTCTCTCCCTACCTGATTGGCTCAAGCACACTGTTGCCAGGAGGGAGAGATGGAGCAGGAATGCGTGGGGGATTAACACAGAGCTGCTCTGACACAGCACAGTGGCAGTAGGGAAGCTAGGGGTGAGGGGTACACAGCCTGCTCTGCTCACATATCAAGGAAGCTAGGGGTGAGGTGTACACAGCCTGCTCTGCTCACACAGCAGGGAAGCTAGGGGTAAGAGGTACACAGCCCGCTCTGCTCACACAGCAGGGAAGCTAGGGGTGAGGGGTACACAGCCTGCTCTGCTCACACAGCAGGGAAGCTAGGGGTAAGGGGTACACAGCCTGCTCTTCTCACACAGTAGGGAAGCTAGGGGTGAGGGGTACACAGCCTACTATGCTCACACAGTAGGGAAGCTAGGGGTGAGAGGTACACAGCCCGCTCTGCTCACTCAGCAGGGAAGCTAGGGGTGAGGGGTACATAGCCTGCTCTGCCCACACGGCAGGGAAGCTAGGGATGAGGGGAACGCAGCCTGCTCTGCTCACACAGCAGGGAAGCTAGGGGTGAGGGGTACACAGCCTGCTCTGCTCACACATCAAGGAAGGTAGGGGTGAGGTGTACACAGCCTGCTTTGCTCACACAGCAGGGAAGCTAGGGGTGAGGTGTACACAGCCCGCTCTGCTCACACAGTAGGGAAGCTAGGGGTGAGGTGTACACAGCCTGCTCTCCTCACACAGCAGGGAAGCTAGGGGTAAGGTGTACACAGCCTGCTCTGCTCACACAGCAGGGAAGCTAGGGGTGAGGGGTACACAGCCTACTCTGCTCACACAGTAGGGAAGCTAGGGGTGAGAATACACAGCCTGCTCTGCTCACACAGTAGGGAAGCTAGGGGTGAGAATACACAGCCTGCTCTGCTCACACAGCAGGGAAGCTAGGGGTAGGAGGTACACAGCCTGCTCTGCTCACACAGTAGGGAAGCTAGGGGTGAGAATACACAGCCTGCTCTGCTCACACAGCCGGGAAGCTAGGGGTAGGAGGTACACAGCCTGCTCTGCTCACACAACAGGGAAGTTAGGGGTAAGGGGTACACAGCCTGCTCTGCTCTGCTTACACAGTAGGGAAGCTAGGGGTGAGGGGTACACAGCCTACTCTGCTCACACAGTAGGGAAGCTAGGGGTGAGAGTACACAGCCTGCTCTGCTCACACAACAGGGAAGCTAGGGGTGAGAGGTACACAGCCCGCTCTGCTCACACAGCAGGGAAGCTAGGGGTGAGGGGTACATAGCCTGCTCTGCTCACACAGCAGGGAAGCTCGGGGTGAGAGGCTGCTGCGCATACACAGCCTCTCTGTAACACAGAAGCAGTAGGCAGAAAAAAGGGAGAATGGGCACAGGAGCATTCAGCCTGCTCCTGTGGCCAACCAAGAAAAACAGCAAGGTGGAGGGGGAGAAGCCGAGCGCTCCTCAGTCAATCAGTACCGATCTATACTATGCATGAATATAAGTGATTGCCTTAATGCTTATGAATAAGGCTCTGCACCAGTTATCACATTCCACAGTTCTAGCTCCAACTTCTTCCAGTTCTGGTTTGTTCTGTTTTGCTTTGTTGGTGAAGACACCTTCCAGACAGCCGCTGGCTAAGGTGCCATCCTGACAGTTACTTTTAGTAACAACCACAATGCAAAATGATCCAGGTATCCAGAGATGCTGACAGTTGATGTTGTGTATGGGGCTGCGTAGCCACAGGCTCGTCAGGGTACCCATGCTGACCCGTGTCCACAGGCAAATGTGCCTATAATGGGCTTGTGAGCATCAGAACTGGACCACGGAGCATTGGTTTGATGTGTTGACTTGGCCTCCAAATTCTCCAGATCTCAATCCAATTGAGCATCTGTGGAATGCGCTGGAAAAACAAATCTGATGCCTGGAGGCCCCACCTCACGACTTACAGGACTTAAAGGATATGCTACTGATGGCTTGGTGCCAGATACCATAGCATACCTTCTGAGGTCTAGTGGAGTCAATGCCTCGATGGGTATAGTGGGTGGTCCTAATGTTATGGCTGATCAGTGTATGCTCACCTTGAATGTTCCTGATAAGTTTATTTTAACCATCTTCTTTTCTCACTTTCATATTCACTTGATTTTTCAGGATCTTTGTGAGCCCCAAGGTTATGTGAACATGCTTCACAGTGACTTCACAGATCAACTGAAGAAATACCATAAAAAGAAGAAGCCCCCCTCAGGAAAAAGGGTGCGCAAGGAGCTCTTCAAACCACCCAACTCCAACACAGGCTTCAGTCCTGTAACCACACAAAGTTTATTAAAACTCTGAATCAATAAACGTTTGTCCGTAAAACAACACCAAGCCTACAAGAATATTTGAGGAACTTTATTAAAACCTCACTCCAAAAAAATGTAAAAAAAGTAAAAAAAACCCAACCTTAGAAACCAAGCTATACCGTGAAAATTCAGACAACTTTTTTTTTGGGGGATTCTGGCTACCAAGATAAGAAAAGATGAGTAGTCTCCACCATTGGAGGAAGAAGTGTCCACCATTGGAGGATAAAATGTCCACCATTGGAGGACGAGGTCTCCACCATTGGAGGAAGAAGTGTCCACCATTGGAGGAAGAAGTGTCCACCACAGGAGAAAGAAGTGTCCACCAAAGGAGGAAGAAGTGTCCACCATTGGATGAAGAAGTGTCCACCATTGGATGAAGAAGTGTCCACTATTGGATGAAGAAGTGTCCACCATTAGAGGAAGAAGTGTCCACCATTGGAGGAAGAAATCTCCAACACTGGAGAAAGAAGTTTTCACCATAGGAGGAAGAAGTGTCCACCATTGGAGGAAGAAGTGTCCACCATTGGAGGAAGAAATCTTTACCACTGGAGGAAGAAGTGTCCACTATTGGGGGAAGAAATCTTCACCACTGGAGGAAGAAGTCTTCAACACTGAAGGAAGAAGTCTCCACCAGTGGAGGATGCAGACAAGAGTACTCTACAGGGGTCCTAGGATGTTCCTACTTTATCTGAAGCTAAATTTAAAAAATATGAGGGATGGGGTGCCTTTAGAAAACCTAGATACAATTTGGTACCTATATTGCATAGAAAGGTCATGGGGGTAGGGAAAAGTGCCTTTTTTTTTTTGTTAGTGCCTCTTTCTAAATTCCCTTCCAAGTGAGGATTGTTTAGGGTTGGCCACCCGCTGCCTTCCAGGGATGTCCAGGATGCAGTGTTGCAGCGCAGAATCTCACGCATGCGCAGACATTCCATGGGTCATTGCCAAGTCCCAAACAATGGCGTCCCTAGGGGGGGCCAGAGGGGGCCCTGACCCCCCCCCCCCCCCCCAACATTATGCTGTGCCACACCATGTGCCCCCCCCCCCCCCCCCCAAATAATTTTTTTTTTTTTTTTTTACAAAAAATCAATGTCTAAGAGGGAGAGAGTCCCCAGTCAGCTCCTGCGGGTGATTCCTCCCCCCTCCTCTGCTCGCTGACACTGCATAATGCGAGCGCTCACACAACCACGGCCGCCCGATCTGCTCCTTCCCCTGCATCCTCATTGGCAGGGAGAAGAGTGAGTTGCAGGAAGGACTCCACCAGGACCAGTTACTGAAAAAACAGACTGATTTCTCCCATCCTTAGGACAGGAGAACCAGCCTGTAAATTCCAAGAGATGCCAGACCAGCGCTGTCAATAGCAGGGGCAGGACAGCAAGAGGGGGCTGGGGAACCCCACAGTGGCAGAACACCAGGGCCCGGTGGCAAGACAACCTTTACAACCCTGATAGTTCTCCCACTGCTTTGGACCCTTATATTTTCTTGGTATGCTGGTGACATATATCTCTTGTTTTCTGCCACCCTGGGGTACCCCAATACAGTAGGAAGGGAGCTCACTGCAGAACATGTGAAAAGGCCGTTGTGGGGTTGTAGTAAAGGGCCCCAGGATATATTTATATATCTATATATATCTATATCTATATACAGTGCCTTGCGAAAGTATTCGGCCCCCTTGAACTTTTCAACCTTTTGCCACATTTCAGGCTTCAAACATAAAGATATAAAATTTTGATTTTTTGTGAAGAATCACCAACAAGTGGGACACAATTGTGAAGTGGAACGAAATCTATTGGATTGTTGAAACTTTTTTAACTAATAAAAAAATGAAAAGTGGGGCGTGCAAAATTATTCGGCCCCCTTGCGTTAATACTTTGTAGAGCCACCTTTTGCTGCGATTACAGCTGCAAGTCGCTTGGGGTATGTCTCTATCAGTTTTGCACATCGAGAGACTGAAATTCTTGCCCATTCTTCCTTGCAAAACAGCTCGAGCTCAGTGAGGTTGGATGGAGAGCGTTTGTGAACAGCAGTTTTCAGCTCTTTCCACAGATTCTCGATTGGATTCGGGTCTGGACTTTGACTTGGCCATTCTAACACCTGGATACGTTTATTTGTGAACCATTCCTTTGTAGATTTTGCTGTATGTTTGGGATCATTGTCTTGTTGGAAGATAAATCTCCGTCCCAGTTTCAGGTCTTTTGCAGACTCCAACAGGTTTTCATCCAGAATGGTCCTGTATTTGGCTGCATCCATCTTCCCCTCAATTTTAACCATCTTCCCTGTCCCTGCTGAAGAAAAGCAGGCCCAAACCATGATGCTGCCACCACCATGTTTCACGGTGGGGATGGTGTGTTGAGTGTGATGAGCTGTGTTGCTTTTATGCCAAACATATCGTTTTGTATTGTGGCCAAAAAGTTCAATTTTGGTTTCATCGGACCAGAGCACCTTCTTCCACATGTTTGGTGTGTCTCCCAGGTGGCTTGTGGCAAACTTTAGACGAGACTTTTTATGGATATCTTTGAGAAATGGCTTTCTTCTTGCCACTCTTCCATAAAGGGCAGATTTGTGCAGTGTACGACTGATTGTTGTCCTATGGACAGACTCTCCCACCTCAGCTGTAGTTCTCTGCAGTTCATCCAGAGTGATCATGGGCCTCTTGGCTGCATCTCTGATCAGTCTTCTCCTTGTCTGAGCTGAAAGTTTAGAGGGACAGCCAGGTCTTGGTAGATTTGCAGTGGTCTGATACTCCTTCCATTTCAAAATGATCGCTTGCACAGTGCTCCTTGGGATGTTTAAAGCTTGGGAAATCTTTTTGTATCCAAATCCGGCTTTAAACTTCTCCACAACAGTATTACGGACCTGCCTGGTGTGTTCCTTGGTCTTCATGATGCTCTCTGCGCTTTCAACAGAACCCTGAGACTATCACAGAGCGGGTGCATTTATACAGAGACTTGATTACACACAGGTGGATTCTATTTATCCCCATCAGTCATTTAGGACAACATTGGATCATTCAGAGATCCTCGCTGAACTTCTGGAGTGAGTTTTCTGCACTGAAAGTAAAGGGGGCGAATAATTTTGCACGCACCACTTTTCAGTTTTTTATTTGCTAAAAAAGTTTAAAATATCCAATAGATTTCGTTCCACTTCACAATTGTGTCCCACTTGTTGGTGATTCTTCACAAAAAATTAAAATTTTATATCTTTATGTTTGAAGCCTGAAATGTGGCAAAAGGTTGAAAAGTTCAAGGGGGCCAAATACTTTTGCAAGGCACTGTAGATATATAGATATATATATATATATCTATATATCTATAGATATATAGATATATATATATATATATGCATTTTATAGTTGCCCCCCTACTTTTGTCCCTGTCCCCCCATGTGCCCCCCCTAAATATGAAAGCTGGAGACGCCACTGGTCCCAAATAGTTGGCAGAAACCCCTGAGATCCTGCACATGTGCATACAGTACATACAGTGCCTTGCAAAAGTATTCGGCCCCCTTGAACTTTTCAACCTTTTGCCACATTTCAGGCTTCAAACATAAAGATATAAAATTTTAATTTTTTGTGAAGAATCACCAACAAGTGGGACACAACTGTGAAGTGGAACGAAATCTATTGGATATTTTAAACTTGTTTAGCAAATAAAAAACTGAAAAGTGGTGCGTGGGAGGGGAGGGGAATGTAATTTACTACGGTGTATACGCCCACATTTGTGACTCTATAGTCATGTGGGCTGCACAGATAAGAAAGAGGAGGAAATGAAGAGCTTTAGAAAGGAACTGAAATGTGAGCATGCTCAGTAGAGGACACCAGCTGGTTTACACAATCTTAGCCTGCAGTGGGGGAACACAGAGAAGAAGGGAGGGACAGTTGTAGAGGTAGGATCAACCAGGTATATTTCACTCTACCCAAAACGAATGCATTAGTGGCTTTCGAACACTCTACATATACCATGTACCATGTAATGAGAGTTTTTCATAGTCTGGGTGTGATGACACTTTAAAAACGCACTCACATGGCCACTCCAGTCCCTCTCTCATTTGTGAGCAGATTATGGGAGAACAGCTTCCACACTGTGATCTGAGTTTCACGTTACAAGGGACTACGTGTCCCATACTGCGATGCTGGTAGCCAGTAAGGGGCGTGAACTGATCATGTGTAGGGGCATAGCAGGAGGCAGCAAATTTGTATCCTGAATTCTAAATTGGGAGCATGGAGGCTTAGCGGTTAGCCTTGCAGTGCTGGGGTCCCCAGTCTCAATCTGAACCGGGACATTACCTGCATGGAGTTTGCATCTTCTCCCTGTTCTCGCATGGCTTGCCTCCCACACTCCATCTAGATTTCCCGCAGCAGGCAGGATGGAGAGCGGGGGGAAGGAAAGACCAGGAGAATGAGTGCCTGGAAAGGTTATGTTACAACTTTGTGTGGCAGTCTTCCGGATCGTACGATGAACTTCTCCATGCTCAGGATATTGTCATTATAAAGCCCGCACTGCACAACTAGCCAGGGAGAGGAGGTGAGCGCTGCGGGGAGACCAGAGAAGGAGGGGGGGAGAGGAGCGGAGGGGGGCGTTAGCTGAAGAAGAGGGGGCAGGAACAGGAGTGGCAGCTGGGTCGGCTTTTACAGGTACATGCTGATCCCTGTATTTTCCTCCTGCAGCAGCTGAATGCTAGCGGAAGGTAGAGGAGTGGAGGAGGAGAAGCAGCCTTTCAGCTGCTGCGGGAGGATCAGTACCAGCTGCGGCGCCCTCTCAATGTCGCGCAATGCCTGCTTCCCCGCTAGCAGCTGAATGCTAGCGGAAGGTAGAGGAGGAGAAGCGGCCTTTCAGCTGCTGCAGGAGGATCAGTACCAGCTGCAGCGCCCCTCTCAATGCAGTGCCGTGCAATGCCTGCTTCCCTGCCTGCGTACAGGAGTGGCAGCTGGGTTTGGCTTTTACAGGTACATACAGATTCCTGTATTTTCCTCCTGCAGCAGCTGAATGCTAGTGGAAGGTAGAGGAGGAGAAGCGGCCTTTCAGCTGCTGCGGGAGGATCAGTACCAGCTGCGGCGCCCCTCTCAATGCCGCGCAATGCCTGCTTCCCCGCCAGCAGCTGAATGCTAGCAGAAGGTAGAGGAGGAGAAGCGGCCTTTCAGCTGCTGCGGGAGGATCAGTGGCAGCTGCGGCGCCCCTCTCAATGCCGTGCCCCGCAATGCCTGCTTCCCCGCCTGCGAACAGGAGGGGCAGCTGGGTCAGCTTTTACAAGTACATACCGATCCCTGTATTTTCCATCTGCAGCAGCTGAATGCTAGTGGAAGGTAGAGGAGGGGAAGTGGCCTTTCAGCTGCTGTGGGAGGATCAGTACCAGCTGTGGCGCCCGTCTCAATGTCGTGCCCCGCAATGCCTGCTTCCCGCCCCCTAGTTTCGGCCCTGCTGTCAATTGTCCCTGATTTATAGGGACTGTCCCTGATTTGGAACAAAGTCCCCCTGTCCCTTTTTCCTCCTCATTTTGGTCTGATCTATATAGTTGTATATAAAATTTACTTTTTATCTTTCAAAAGTGTTTCCCAGTGCTAAACCTTTCATTTCAATTTCTAAATGGCTGAATTTGTACATTTTAAAAGCCAATATAAAGGAAAAGTAGTGGTGAAAAAAGCACTTGTAGGTTTAACTAATCATGTTTTTTGTAAAATTCTCCTTTAGGGGGGCGTGACAGGGGGTGTGTCCTATGTCTACATACTTTTGCTAATAGGCTTCCCTGGTTCCTATCTCAAAAAGCTGGGAGGTGTGCTGGTAGGTTAATTGGCTCCTGTCTATAACTGGGCTCGGTATGTGAATCTATTTGGGATGGGAACCTTAGATTGTGAGCTCCTTGGGGGCATGGACTGATGTGACCATACAATATGAAAAAGCTCTGTATCCACTGTCTGCACTATATAAATGCCTGCAATAAAATCAATAAATGTGCCGATTACTGGCTGGTTGACTCTGACTCCACTACCTGGTTCCATGTGTAATGCATACATGCCACTCATGTGGTCTGTAGAACTACACGGGGGAATGACAGAAACTGGGGCAGGAAACGTATGTGGGAGAAAAAAAGTGAGATGACAGTCAGAGGTGGGCTGGAATTTTCAATCAAGATGACACATATTTGCAAAGTTGAGCAGACTGAGAAGATGGAAGGGCAGCCTGCATGATAACGCAGTTTCAGGGGGTGTCTATCACAGCCTGGGTTCAGGGGAGGTGGTTTAGTTCCAAGCTAAAAAAAGTTTTTTCTTATATAATCAAGTAAACTGACCACGGTTTATCATGGCTACTGAGCCCTGACACTGTGGTCAGTTTACGTGCCTCCGTCATCCGCTGCTCCCCTCTGACCTCCTCTCTCCCCCCCCCCTCCCTGCCTGTAAACTGTGTCAGTTCCCCCACCTCCCCTCCTGCTGCTAAAATTACTTTTACATTCTCAAATAATCCTCTGTGTTTCATAATGATAGGTGCCCCTGTGTGTGTGCTTTATAAAAAAAAAAATGCTGTTCTATACATTTTTTCAGAGCGCCGCTCAGAGCTCACGTGACCGGCCACCTCTCTCGTCCTCCTGGCTGGTCTCATCTGACCACCTTAAATGCACCTTAAACATTCTGAGGCCACATGGAAAAGGTGTTATAAGATTAAAATGTAATGATTAGGAGTTAATATTAAGGTTAGGGGTCAATATTAGGCTTAGGGATCAATATTAGGGTTAGGGGTTAATATTAGGGTTAGGAGTTAATATTAGAATTAGGGGTTAATATTAGGGTTAGGGGTCAGTATTAGGGTAGGGGTCAGTATTAGGATCAGGGGTCAATATTAGGGGTAGGGGTCAGTGTTAGGGGTCAATATTAGGGTTAGGGATCAGTATCGGGGTTTAATATTAGTGTTAGGGGTCAATATTAGGGTTAGGGGGTAATATTAGGGGTTAATATTAGGGTTAGGAGTTAATATTAGGGTTAGGAGTTAATATTAGAATTAGGGGTTAATGTTAGGATTAGGGGTCAATATTAGGGTTAGGGGTCAGTATTAGGGTTAGGGGTCAGTCTTGGGGTTTAATATTAGGGTTAGGGGTCAATATTAGGGTTAGGGGTTAGGATTAGGGGTTAATATTAGGGTTAGGGGTAATGTTAGGGTTTAGAGTTAGGATTAAGGGTTAATATTAGGGTTAGGGATTATTATAGGGGTTAGGGGTTAATATTAGGGTTAGGGGTCAGGATTAGGGTTAGGGGTCAGTATTAGGGTTAGGGGTCAGTATAGGGTTAGGGGTCAATATTAGGATTAGGGGTCAGTATTGGGGTTTAATATTAGGGTTAGGGGTCAATATTAGAGTTAGGGGTTAGGATTAGGGGTTAATATTAGGGTTAGGGGTTAATGTTAGGGTTTAGAGTTAGGACTAGGGGTTAATATTAGGGTTAGGGATTAATATTGGGGTTAGGGGTTAATATTAGGGTTATGATTAGGAGTTAATATTAGGGTTTAAAGTCAATATTAGGGTTAGGGGTCAGTATTAGAACTAGGGGGTAATTTTAGGGTTAGGGGTTAATATTAGGGTTAGAGGTCAGTATTAGGGTTAAGGGTTAATGTTAGTGTATAGGGTTTGGATTAGGGGTTAATATTAGAGTTAGGAGTTAGGATAAGGGTTAGGGGTTAATATTAAGGCTAGGATTATGGGGTTAATATTAGGGTTATGGGTCAATAATAGGGTTGGGGGTCAGTATTAGGGTTAATTTTAGGGTTAGGATTAGGGGTAGTATTAGGGTTAGGAGTTAATATTAGGGTTAAAGCGGAGTTCCACCCAAAAATGGAACATCCGCTTTAAGGGAGGTGACCCCCTGACATGCCACATTTGGCATGTCATTTTTTTTTGGGGGGGGCAGGACCCTCTTTTTAGAGGGTCCCAGCTCCCACTTCCTCCTGGCGCGATCACCTCTCCCCCCTCCCTCTCGGCAATCATCTGGGACACATCACAGGTCCCAGGTGATTGCCTGGCCAGTCACGGCGTGCCGTGCGGCTCATGCCTGCGCAGTGGATGCCCGGCTGTAAAGCCACAGCCTGGCACCCACAGTGAGAATGCCGGCGCCGCAGAGAGGAGGGGGAGATGATCGGGGCTTCGATCCTCCGCATCACTGGACCCTGGGACAGGTAAGTGTCCGATTATTAACAGTCAGCAGCTGCAGTATTTGTAGCTGCTGAGTTTTAATTTTTTTTTAAGCAGAACTCCGCTTTAAGGGATAGGATTAGGGGTTAATATTATGGTTAGGAGTCAATATTAGGGTTAGAGGTTAATACTAGGGCTATGATTATGGTTAGGGGCCAATATTAGGGGTTAATATTAGGATTAGGGTTTGGGGTTAATATCAAGGTTTTCTTTTTTTTTTGTTAATTTATTATTTTTTTAATGTATTTTTAATAAATGATTGCATTTGGGCAGAAAAACACTGAAAAACACGTGACAAAATGCGCTAAAGCGCTCAAAAACGTCCAAATCAAGCATTTCCATACATTCATATGGAACAAAAAGCACTACAAAAACACACTAATCTGCCCAATTTGAGCTACAAAAAAAAAGCCCCAGAACCTTTTTGAGCTTCAGGCTACGTGGAGTGGAGATGTGAACCAATAATTGATTTTTTCTCCTCCAACGTTTTTGGAGGTTGGAGCTTCAAGCTAGAAAATGCTGAGGTGTGAATGGTGTGAATGGGGCCTGAGACTGACACGGTTCTGCCTGGGCTGCGGCTCGTTGAGAGGAACCTTTCATCATGAACCAAGTAATGTTCAAGCAAAAAATAAAGATTTTTACTTGTAAACAACAAATGTCAGAGAAAGGCTTAGTCTTAACCACTTGCCGCCCGCCATATAGCAAAATGACAGCGGCAAAGTGGTTTCGATACCCTGACTGGACGTCATATGACGTCTTCAGGATATTAAGCCGCTGCGCGCCTCCGGGTGCAGGCATCATGGCGATTGTTGTTGCGGGGTGTCAGTCTGACACCCCGCAACTTCGATCTCGGTAAAGAGCCTCTGACAGAGACTCTTTACCACGTGATCAGCCGTGTCCAATCACGGCTGATCACGATGTAAACAGGAAGAGCCGGTGATCAGCTTTTCCTCATTCGTGTCTGTCAGGCCAAAGGAGGTCCAACCCGCTACTAGCAAGGTGGACCCAATAAAGGGGGTTCAACCCGCTACTAGCAAGGTGGACCTAATAAAGGGGGTCCATTCTGGATCCTGCTACTAGCAAGGTGGACCTAATAAAGGGGGTCCAACCCGCTACTAGCAAGGTGGACCTAATAAAGGGGGTCCAACCCGCTACTAGCAAGGTAGACCTAATAAAGGGGGTCCAACCCGCTACTAGCAAGGTGGACCTAATAAAAGGGGTCCAACCCGCTACTAACAAGGTGGACCTAATAAAGGGGGTCCAACCCGCTACTAACAAGGTGGACCTAATAAAGGGGGTCCAACCCGCTATCGATTATCAGCCCAGCCCCCCTGAGGATGCCCACACTGGACCACCAGGGACGCCACTAGGACCACCAGGGATGTCACCACCAGGTATGCCACCGTAGACCACCAGGGATGCCAATCAGTGCCCACAATGGATGCCAATCAGTGCCCACAATAAATGCCAATAAGTGCCCACAATGGGCATCACTGATTGGCAAGCATTATTGTTTGGCACTGATTGGCATCCATCAGTACCATACGTTACAGTACATCAGTGCCACCTATCAGTGCCCATCCGAGCCATCTATCTGTGCCCATCTGTGGCACCTGTCAGTGCCCATCTGTGCTACATATCAGTGCCTATTAGTGCCGCCTATCAGTGCCACATTAGTGCCCATCAATGCCACCTCATCAGTGCCACCTCATTGGTGCCCATCAGTGAAGGAGAAAACATACTTTACAAAGTTTTGTAACTGAAACAAAAAAAACCATTTTTTTTTTCAAAATTTTCGGTCTTTTTTTTATTTGTTTAGCAGAAAATAAAAATCCCAGAAGTGACCAAATACCACCAAAAAAAACTCTATTTGTGGGAACAAAATAATAAAAGTTTAGTTTGGGTACAGTGTAGCATGACCAAACAATTGTCATTCAAAGTGCGACAGCGCGGAAAGCTGAAAATTGGTCTGGGAAGGAAGGTGTATAAGTGCCCGGTATTGAAGGGGTTAAATAATATGATCTTGGCATCCATTGATACACTTTATTATAACAAGCTGTAATGATTTCACATTGAATGAGGGCAGTCAGTGAGGTTCCCTCACACCGCATTCTCCTCACAGAGCTGTAATGCACACTTCCCGCCAATAGCAGGCGCGCGCACCCAGCACCCTGTGAAGGTCACGTCGCCCTCGTCCCAATACGTGCGCTACGTGCACTAGCGGTGGGGGGCGTGGGGGGGGGGCGAACAGGCCAGGGACGCAGTGCGCGAAGCTCGGGCGGCCATATTTGAAAAGGTCATCATTTCAAAATTCAGTTTATTAACACCGGAGTTTCTTTTTTTTCTAACACGCAAAGATACAGTAATTCAGTAGATTTAACTCATTGCTAGGTTATCGTACAGCCTATTACAGCTTGCGCTAAAAAACAAAGGAATGTCGAAGCGATGTGCGCATGCGCAATGGCCCAGTTGGAGGGCTGCCTGACATGTCCTTTCCACGCCCGCTCCCTCTGGTTCGCTCAGGCGCACGCGCGCAGCTCGCTGTCCGTATCCACCCACACGCTGCTCGGGAGGGGCCTGACGTGACACGACGTCCACGCCCACTCCTCTGGGTTCTGTCGGCGCATGCGCGGGTCCTGCCGTCTTCTGCAGTGTGACATCCCAGCCAGGAAGAGAAGAGATGGCAGCGTATAAGATCGTCCTGATCCGCCATGGGGAGAGCACCTGGAACCAGGAGAACCGCTTCTGTGGCTGGTTCGATGCCGACCTCAGCGAGACCGGGGTGCAGGAGGCCCAGAGGGGGGGCCAGGCCCTGAGAGGTGAGGGGGGGTCCTCATTGTGTGTCACCATAGAAATATATATATATTCATTACAATACATTGTATGTATATGGGAGAACCAACAACATATATATATATATTCTCTTATTTTTATTTTGAAGGGTATTTTTTTTTATTTATAAAGCATAAAAATAATATACAATATAAAAAATATAGAGAATATAAAAAAATTAGTATAGTATAAAAAAAATATTTAATTTTTAGATACTATATTTTTTTATATTCTTCTCTATATTTTTTATATTGTATATGGAGAATATATATATATATATATATATATATATATATCAATTCTCACACACAAATTATTTTATAATAATATAAAAGAAATGTAGAATAAAATTATATTTTACATATACTTAATTTATTATACTATACTATTTTTATAATGTAAATATATATAATTATTAATATTAAACAATAATATAAAAAAGCGAAAAATGCTAATTTAAAAAATATATATATATTACACTATATTATAGCAATAAATATATATATTATACATACATACGAAGAAAAATTAATTTATATATATTTTTTTCTTCTTCAAATGTGTATATGTATGTGTGTGTGTAAAAAAAAAAAAAAAAAAAAAAAAAAAAAAAAAAAAAAAAAAAATAATAAATATATATATATATATATATATATATATATATATATATATATATATAAAAATTTTTTTTTAGATTCTTCGCTTCTTATAATATTATTATTATTATTATTATTATAATATATATGTGTCTCTGTTCCCGTATACAGTGTATGTATAGCAGGCGGGGGTGGGGTGTGTGGTGATGTAGTCATGGCAGCCGTGCTCTCCAATGTCCTGTAAAGCCAACAAACCCTTAAAGGGGACCTTCCTCCATATAACACACTTTTTTTTCCTCTACAATTTCCCCCCCCCCCAATAAAATACAAAACCCTTTTTTTTTTTTTTTCTCGCCTTTTTAAATTTGTTACGCTTCTCCCCACCTCCATCCTTCCCTAGGTGAGGGTGAGGAGCTCCGCTGGTGAGGTCTCCTGGGATTTCCATATTCCATATCCCTGGAGGGATCTGGCGGAGGGGGGGGGGGGGGGGGGGCGGTGGTCCTGGGGATTCTTCATTATGGGGCTGGCTGCCTGCTTCTGAGTGGGACAGCCAGTTACCGATGGCATCAGAAATGAAGAGCGATCTGAGTTTGGATCACTCTTTGGAGAGCATTTGACAGGCCTCCTCACGGCCTGTTTAACCCCCTAAATGCTGGTCTATAGATGCTCTGGTCGAGGTCGTCGGGTGGTTGTTGCAGCATGTGTAGGTCCTGCATGTCTTGTACACCCCCAGCTGCAGCTGAAGGGGGGGGGGGGCAGTTGAGGAGTGGTTGGGTCGGGGACATCGGTTGCACATCAAGGTTTCTCTTCACATCATCCACATTGTGTATCTGAATCTCCTGAGATGTCAAATCTATATTCAGTTCCAGGAAATAATGTTGCGGCGGGGGGGGGGGGGGGGGGTAATTGGCTTTCCTTGGCTCAGTTGAAGGTCGTTTTGTCATTTTGATTCACCAGCCCATCCCCCCCCTTCTGAAAATTGCATCGTGAGACGGTTCTCTTATTTCTTCCCCCTCCCCCGGTGTCTGTAGTAATCCCGGAAAGGAATGAGTCATTTCCAGGTCTTCTCACTGCAGAATTTCCACCGACCTTCTTCTAGATTTAGAATGAATCACTGAGCAGAGAGCGTGCGTCCGGAGCGCCAACGTGTGATCAGACTGCTGTACCTAGAGCCTGGAAATACAGGACCCCGGGGCCCAGGAATGCCAAGAGACATACCACTTCCAGAAATAACGGTGGTCATACCTGGGGGCCCATCCCAGAAATAACGGTGGTCATACCTGGGGGCCCATCCCAGAAATAACGGTGGTCATACCTGGGGGCTCACCCCAGAAATAACGGTGGTCATACCTGGGGGCTCCCCCCAGAAATAACGGTGGTCCTACCTGGGGGCTCCCCCCAGAAATAATGATGGCCATACCTGGGCCCCCCCCAGAAATAACGGTGGTCATACTTGGCCGTCCCCTCCAGAAGTAACGATGGTCATACCCGGGCCACCTGATATTTCTGGGTCCTGAAAATTCCGACTCGCATACCTAGACCGTAGAAATGCCGTATCTAGGCCCTATAAATATTGACTGCCTTAACTCAGCCCCTGAAATGCGAGCTGGCTTACCTAGACCCCGGAAATACCAGCTGGCCCATCTTGGCCCCTGAAATACTGACGGCCATACCTAGGTCCCAAAAATAATCAGTTCATGTACCTATGACTGAAAAATACTGACTGCCATACCTAGAGCAAAGAAATACCGACTGCCATACTTAAACCCTGGAAGTGCCATAGCTAGATTCGAGAAGCGCCATAGATTCAAGAAGTGCCATAGCTAGATTCGAGAAGCGCCATAGATTCAAGAAGTGCCATAGCTAGATTCGAGAAGCGCCATAGATTCAAGAAGTGCCATAGCTAGATTCGAGACATGCCAAGCGCCATAGCTAGATTCGAGACATGCCAAGCGCCATAGCTAGATTCGAGACATGCCAAGCGCCATAGCTAGATTCGAGACATGCCAAGCGCCATAGCTAGATTCGAGACATGCCAAGCGCCATAGCTAGATTCGAGACATGCCAAGCGCCATAGCTAGATTCGAGACATGCCAAGCGCCATAGCTAGATTCGAGACATGCCAAGCGCCATAGCTAGATTCGAGACATGCCAAGCGCCATAGCTAGATTCGAGACATGCCAAGCGCCATAGCTAGATTCGAGACATGCCAAGCGCCATAGCTAGATTCGAGACATGCCAAGCGCCATAGCTAGATTCGAGACATGCCAAGCGCCATAGCTAGATTCGAGACATGCCAAGCGCCATAGCTAGATTCGAGACATGCCAAGCGCCATAGCTAGATTCGAGACATGCCAAGCGCCATAGCTAGATTCGAGACATGCCAAGCGCCATAGCTAGATTCGAGACATGCCAAGCGCCATAGCTAGATTCGAGACATGCCAAGCGCCATAGCTAGATTCGAGACATGCCAAGCGCCATAGCTAGATTCGAGACATGCCAAGCGCCATAGCTAGATTCGAGACATGCCAAGCGCCATAGCTAGATTCGAGACATGCCAAGCGCCATAGCTAGATTCGAGACATGCCAAGCGCCATAGCTAGATTCGAGACATGCCAAGCGCCATAGCTAGATTCGAGACATGCCAAGCGCCATAGCTAGATTCGAGACATGCCAAGCGCCATAGCTAGATTCGAGACATGCCAAGCGCCATAGCTAGATTCGAGACATGCCAAGCGCCATAGCTAGATTCGAGACATGCCAAGCGCCATAGCTAGATTCGAGACATGCCAAGCGCCATAGCTAGATTCGAGACATGCCAAGCGCCATAGCTAGATTCGAGACATGCCAAGCGCCATAGCTAGATTCGAGACATGCCAAGCGCCATAGCTAGATTTGAGAAGCGCCATAGCTAGATTTGAGAAGCGCCATAGCTAGACCCAAGAAATGCCGTCTGCCGAACGTAGAACCTGGAAATACCAACTGCTATACCTAGACCCTGGAAATGCCATACCTAGCACTCATAAATACCAACTCCCATACCTAGACTCCAGAAATGCCGACTGCCATAATTCGAGGACTGAAATGCTGTACCTAAACCTTTAGAAATACCAACTGGCCTATCTGGACCCTGGAAATGCGATGCACAGGCCCAGGAAATGCCTCCTGTTTGAAGTTGGCGGCCTGGATGGGACAGTTGCTATCTGGTGATTTTTGTAGTGTTTTACTTGTCATGACTGATAAGAACCATCTTCCAGTAGAAGCTCCTAAAATAACACAGCTGAGTGCTTGTAGATTCCTGATCTATAATGAGAATGGAAAGTGCAATCTCCACTCTTAGGAGGGGGGGGGGGGGGGGGGGGACGGACGGTGACCTTTGTCTTGTTTTTGTGGCTGTTTTTGAGCCTTTGCCCTACAAATATAGTCAGAACACCTTCCAGGGATGAATGCCGGGTGACCTGAAATGTAGGCCAGAGCGTCCCATAATTGTGGCTTTGCCGATGACAGAATGGGATTTTGGCCCTATGTGTCACTTTTTTTTTTTTTTTTTTTTTTCCCAAGGCCGGCCATAGACGGAGTGGATTTCTGGAAAGAAAAGTGCTTGGGTTTTTGTCCCCCCCCATCAGCACAATTGGTGTTGATGAGGGAATACCTCCTACAGAGCCATTGTGTTCTCCCAGCGGGGGGAAAGCCAGAAGACAGTGATTATTGCTGATTGTACCCAAGTTGATCTATCAGTCAACTTAAGCCTGCCCATATGTGGTTCAAATCTCGAACCGTCTATGGCCACCTTAACAACCCCTCCCGTTGCCCCCCTCTCAAACCTCCCCTTCTCGTGATGGGGGGGACCCCCCAAAACTTCCCCTCTTCTGCTGGGGAGGAGCAGCTGTCCCCCTACATAGAACATGCCCAGCTGGTGGCCCCTGGGGATGAAGTTGAGAACTATTGCTGAGGACTTGCTCATTGTTCAGCTTCTTCTTTTGTGTAACATAGGAAGTGATGGGTGTCGCAACCAGTTGGGTTACAAAACGTGTACTGTGTCTTTTGTGTTCATTCTGCACAAATAAATTCTTAGGCTGCATCATTCACATCTAAGCATTCCAGAAACGCGCATTTCCGCAAACTCGCTGAAAATGCGGCAAAACGTGATGTGCTTGCAGTGCCATTACTTGCTAGTGATGCCCCCAAATCACAGGAAGCAGTCAAAACACGCAAAATGCGGTTGGCTCTGTGCCAAAAATAAAGGTACGTGAGTTACTTTGGTGCATTTGTTGCATGCAGGGCAGTCCATTCTAGTGAATAGGCTGCTCCTAGCTGTCGCATGATAAATGCACCAAAAAACGCAGCTGTTTCCTGCATCCCCCCCATGCAGGCAGTCCCATTCATGTCAAGTAGGACGTAACACCCGCTCCCAATTTGACAGCTGTGCGGGCAGAGGTGCAAGGCCCTAAATGCAGACAGTATGCGCCTGGGGCCTTGCACCCGCATGGATGTCCAATTGGGAGCAGCTGCTGTGTCCATGCAGCCACTGCATCTCAATTGACATCAATGGGGATGCATGGAACATTTGTCCATCCCTGTTGTAGACAAACACGTCCCTCGACGTATGTACGTGAACGAGGCCTTAACCACTTGCAGACTGGGCTATAGCCGAAAGACTGCTACAGCGCAGTCCTCCCAGAACCCCGCGCACCCCCTAGAGCGCGCATCGGGCGCGATCTGTGACCGTTGCGTCCTGTTGGCGCAGTTGATCACAGATCGGGGTAATGGGCCAATCACAGCTGATTACATGTAAACAGACTTGCCGGTTATCGGCAGTCCTTTCCTCAGGCGCTTTCTCTGTGTGAGGATAGGAAAGTCCGATAACCAGCAAGCCTGTCAGTACATTGTTTACACTGATAATCAGGGCACTTATAAGTGCAGCCCATCGGTCCGGCCTCATTGGCGCCCATCGGTCCGGCCTCATTGGCGCCCATCGGTCCGGCCTCATTGTTTACACTGATAATCGGGCACTTATCAGTGCAGCCCATTGGTCTGTCCTCATTGGCGCCCATGGGTCTGTCCTCATTGGCGCCCATCGGTCCGGCCTCATTGTTTACACTGATAATCGGGGCACTTATCAGTGCAGCCCATTGGTCTGTCCTCATTGGCGCCCATTGGTCTGTCCTCATTGGCGCCCATGGGTCTGTCCTCATTGGCGCCCATGGGTCTGTCCTCATTGGCGCCCATGGGTCTGTCCTCATTGGCGCCCATGGGTCTGTCCTCATTGGCGCCCATGGGTCTGTCCTCATTGGCGCCCATGGGTCTGTCCTCATTGGCGCCCATGGGTCTGTCCTCATTGGCGCCCATGAGTCTGTCATTGGTTCCGGCCTCATCAGTGCATATTAGTGAAGAAAAATTACTTATTTGTAAAAAAAATTTTAACAGAAACTAAGAATTTTTTTTTTTTGCCCCCCCCCCCCCCCCCTTTTTTTTTTTTTTTTTTTTTTTTTTTTTTTTTTTTTTTTGTTTAGCGAAAAATAAACCCCAGCAGTGATTAAATACCACCAGAAGAAAGCTTTGTGTGAAAAAAAAAATATTAAAATGTTATACGAATACAGTGTTACATGACGCGCAATTGTCTTTTAAAATGTGAGGGCGCTGAAAGGTGGAAATTGTCCTGGGCAGGAAGGGGGGGGGGGGGTGGCAGTGCCTGGTATCGAATCAGTTAACCTCGGCAGCTGGGCAGTAATGGTCTTGCTCATTGCATTGCACTTAACATTCCAGTGGAGGAAAGCAAGAGAAGAAGGTGACCTCCATGTTGTGGGCTGGGTGGTGCCATGATCCTGAGGGTCTATAAGAAGTTGTCATTCTCTTTGTGCAGCGCCGGGGTCCTGGGTTCAGTCTGAGTCGGGGGGGGGGGGGGTACTTTTTGAGTTTGCATGCTCCCCCTAATAAATGTGAGGATTTCCCACAATTGCACCCGATTGGTCAATCTGATTCTACCCCAGCAAGCAACCTCGGCACTCCAGTTTTTGTGAAACTACGAGTCCCGTGGGGCATAGAAAGACTTCCACAGGCATGATGCCAAGTGGAGGTGCCAAGCATGCCCCCCACCCCCCCTCCCCCCCCCCCCCCCCCCGGTGTAGATGGACATTTCCCCTTTTTTATTACGTCCCAGCTCACGGTTTTCGTATTTTTTTTCTTCCCTGCAGATGCCGGCTACCAATTTGACATCTGCTACACATCTGTCCTGAAGAGGGCGATCCGCACCTTATGGCTGGCCATGGACGCCACTGACCAGATGTGGACGCCGGTCGTCAGGACCTGGAGGCTGAACGAGAGGCACTACGGCGGGCTGACCGGCCTGAACAAGGCGGAGACGGCCGCTAAACACGGAGAGGCGCAGGTGAAGATCTGGAGGCGATCCTTCGACACCCCTCCCCCGACCATGGACCCGGATCACGATTATTACACCACCATCACCAAGGTAAGTCCTTCACAGGAGATGAGAGGGGGGGCAATGCTGCCGAGTTATTTTGGAATTCTTATGATCAAGTGAAGGGCAAAGAAAGGCCAATCAATGCGGCTGCTTATTTATAGCCATTTAGCTTCTATACTGAGGAGCTTGATTGGTTACAAGTCAATAGGCGCGTCCAACGTCCTGGACACTCCTCTGTGTCTGAGCACTGTGTCCTGAGCACTGCAAGGAAATACACCGGAATTTAAAGTGGTTGCAAACCCTCCAGTGGTTGCAAAACCAGTGAAGGGACCGGCCACAGAGATGAAAGTGTATCAACCACTCGACCTCCGGAAGATTCAGCAGTCCAGAAGGTCGGATTGATGGTTCCGGTAAGTGGGGAAGCGACTGGAGGGGGGTCACCTCTCCCGCCGCCCATAAAAGTGATCCCGTGGTGAACCCGCCGCCGGGGACCACTTTTATCTGAAAGAGGATCGCCAGCCGTGTAAAAAAAACAAAATTCTATAATATACGATTAAAATTCATTTATTATACTATATTATTTTTATAATATAATATAAATATTATAATTATACACGCACATACATACAACTCTACTATTAAAGAATTTTTTTTTAAAAAAGTGTGTGTGTGTGTGTGTGTGTGTGTGTGTATATATATATATATAATTTGCAAAAGTAACAATTATATTATAAAAAATAATATAGTATAATAAATTAAATCTAAATTTGTGTGATAGAGAGATAGATCGAGAGATATACACACACACACCAACTATTATGAAAAAATATATAGTAAACTATAATTTTTTTTTTTTTTGTCAAAAAGTAACAATTATACTTTACTATATATTTTTTCATAATAGAGTTTTGTGTATATGTGTGTGTGTGTATCTCTCTCTCGATCTTTCTCTCTCGATCTCTCTCGATGTCTCTCTCTCTCTCTCTCTCTCTCTCTCTCTCTCTCTTTCTCTCTCTCTCGATGTCTCTCTCTCTCTCTCTCTCTCTCTCGATGTCTCTCTCTCTCTCTCTCGATCTCTCTCTCTCTCTCGATCTCTCTCTCGATGTCTCTCTTCTCTCTCTCTCGATGTCTGTCTCTCTCTCTCTCTCTCGATGTCTCTCTGTCTCTCTCTCTCTCGATGTCTCTCTGTCT